>JABAKD010000012.1:11644774-11884774 GCA_012845835.1 Undaria pinnatifida
TTAGCCCCAGCCACTTGGTATTACGGCATTTCAGCTATTGCTACTGTCTATGGTCCCATGTTGTCGACCACTGGCTTCACATTGAGAGCCCCCCTTAGGTTCCACGTTAGCGGTCCCGTGCTGACTCTCCAGCCCATCTGTCGGTTCTCTTTGGCCTCTACTTTGTTTGGTTGTACCTGCCCCCAAGAGCCCCTTGCTGTCGGGCTCCGTTCTTGCTTTGTAGCCAGCGGATCTATTCCCCTGGACCACTATTTCTTACCTTTTCTCTCGGCACCGCTGCCCCTACGGTCCAACGACACTGACCACCGTTCTGGCTTTGCAGCCAACAGGTCTTTGTTTCTCTCGACCACTTTTTCTTGTTCCTTTTCGGCATACCTGCCAATAGGGTTTAACTACACCGGCCTTAATCATGAGTGTACAGCCCGTCCTGACTGTGCAGTCCACAGGCCGTCCCCTCTTGGTCCCCGTTTTGCTCTTGGTGTTAAGGACTTTGTGGGGTATTAGTCTGTTTGACCACTTGCAAAAGGTTAACCAATAGCTTACCCAAACTAAGCCTTATAACACTCTCCCCCCCTGAAACGGCGGGATAGCAGGTCGGCCGGATATACGGGCGGACCTGTCAATTATCCAAGCCGTTTCATTCCCTGGGGATACCAGGAAGAGTATTTTTCAAGTTCGCCATGGGGAAATCTGAAAAAGTTTATCATGGTGGATGTGGGGATCGAACCCACGACCCAAAAACCCATGGTCCTGCCGACGACGCCATTTGTTAAGGACTTTGTGGGGTATTAGTCTGTTTGACCACTTGCAAAAGGTTAACCAATAGCTTACCCAAACTAAGCCTTATAACATTGGCTTGTTGGCGTACTTGTCGCATCGGGCCCACGTTTTGACTCCAGTTTGGCTTCGCAGCCCATATAGGTCGTTCCCTGTTGAGCCCCTTTCGTGTTGTTTTTTGTCGGCGAAATCGCTTTCGGAGGTATGCCTTCGCTACGTACCTAGTGTTGCTCGTTTTCTGAAAGTAGCCTTTCAAGGTCCTTTGCTATGGACCCTTCTTTTTGTCAGGCTGCAGCACGTTGCTATGACACGATTTGCCTATTTCCTGTTTTTCCGTGCATTTTTCTCGGTTACCTTTTTAGGGTTGCTCCACGTTAGCGACCCCGCGTTCCCGACGTATAGTACCCAGCTGCGGCTTTTCTTCATATTGTCTTCTCTGTTCCCTGCATTCTTTCTGGATCTAGACACTTTCAGCGCTGCTTCGAGCTGAACGAGTATCCTCGTGTTGACCCCGTTTTTGGCTTGCTTTGTTATGGTTGAATGGCCTCGCTACGTTTGCTGGCATTGTTCCCGTTATTAGTTAGCCTCTCAAGGTGTCATATGTCGACTCTCTTTCCGGCTTCCGATAGTGCCTTCCGTCTTTCTGGTGTCTACGATTCAGTTTCGTCCTTGTTTGCGTATAGCTTTGGCTAGGTGACCTCACCACATATTTCTTCCTGTTTTCATGGTACTGTATCCAGATAGCTTTCAAGGGTAATCCACGGTTGCCCCCCGGTTCAGCTTTCCGGCGTATCACACACGCCTCCAGTACCACCATTTTGGTGTTGTCTGTGCCACTGTTTTAGGTGTTGTCTTTCACTGCGTTTTCGCGATTGGTTTTGGTAGCCTCGGTTTTCCGTTCTACAGTTCGACCAAGGGCCTTATGCTAGCCTCCTAGGTCGCATATTACGGCCCCTGTGCTTCCGTTAAACCTCAGCGTACTGGTTCTTTATAGTTTTGCCTTTCGACCAATGGTCCCACGTCAGCCTTCCAGGTCCAACCTTGCGGACCCTGACATTATTTTAGGCACTGTTCTTTGTTTTCTCTTGCTTCAGGCTCTTTCTCTTCTGCCTTTCGATTAATGGCCCGACGCTTGCGTACTTCTTCGCGTCTTGGTTGTTTCTCATTCACCGTCCAAGCAATGGCCCCACGCCAGGTGTCCATGTCCAACGTAGCGGACTCTGATGTTCTGTTAGGCAGTGTTCCTTTATTTCTCTCTTGTCTTCCGACAAATGGACCGACCGCCCGCCCCTTCGGCACTACGCTTCAGGCCGTAAACTCGTTTGGCCGTCACAGCGTGACACGTGTTCCCTTATTCTCGTTCTGACTTGGTTTCCGCGTCTATACCTTCTTCTTTGGCCCCCTTCGCATCCTTGTGCTCAGTGGCCGCGCCCTTCGTGTTATCGTAGGCCGATTGCTACTGGTATACCGTAGGTACATACCCTTTCTCGAGCTCTCGCGGTTGTGAGCTCCATCATGGGGTTGTATATCTTGCAATGAGGCGTTTAAGCCTCATTATTACGAGGTGTGGGGGAATCTATAGCCTCATTTTCATTTGTTTCGAATAGCCGCATCTTCGATCCCCCTCCCAATTTTTGATGTTTTGTTGACATCATTTGATGGGCAGGTGATCTGCATCTACGACTATTCAGGGTGGGCTAATGTTATAGAGTGTCAGTATAGCTGGCAATAGATTCGGTAGGATAGTCCGCAGATTCATGGTCTATTGGCCACAAGAAGGTTCTCTTAAACGGAATATTCTGAGTGAAGCGGATAACCCGTAGAATCTAGCTAGTTTGTACCACAAGAGCGTTCTCGGAAATGGAACGCTCCTCCTCTGGACAAGATAGATAGAAGTAAGCGCGTTAAGCGCTCATGGGAACATTAGGACACCCAGGACAACGTTCCTTGTACGTTCCATAGGAAAAGGTCCGGAACAGAGCACAGTAGCAATGCTGGGGTGAAGCGAACTCTGTGAGCTTCACCCCACCCCTACCTGCTCTACCAACTCTACCTGCTATACTTGCTCTGCCCTGCACTACCGTGTGCCAAGGGCCTGTGTTGTCTGTCTTTTAGAGTCCAATGAAGAGGAAATAATGTATAAGCTTTTGAGTCTATCCAGCGAGCCATGAGGAGAGACCAAACAAGGGCACTGGAACCCATGAGGAGCACGCTTCCCAACACCGACCAACCACGCATCCCCCACTCGGAGTACGCTCGACCTCTCGCGGTTGTGAGCTCCATCATGGGGTTGTATATCTTGCAATGAGGCGTTTAAGCCTCATTATTACGAGGTGTGGGGAAATCTATAGCCTCATTTTCGTTTGTTTCGAATAGCCGCATCTTCGATCCCCTTTCCAATTTTGGATGTTTGTTGACATCCTTTGATGGGCAGGTGATCTGCATCTACGACTATTCAGGGTGGGCTAATGTTATAGAGTGTCAGTATAGCTGGCAATAGATTCGGTAGGATAGTCCGCAGAGTTATGGTCTTTTGGCCACAAGAAGGTTCTCTTAAACGGAATATTCTAAGTGAAGCGGATAACCCGTAGAATCTAGCTAGTTTGTACCACAAGAGCGTTCTCGGAAATGGAACGCTCCTCCTCTGGACAAGATAGATAGAAGTAAGCGCGTTAAGCGCTCATGGGAACATTAGGACACCCAGGACAACGTTCCTTGTACGTTCCATAGGAAAAGGTCCGGAACAGAGCACAGTAGCAATGCTGGGGTGAAGCGAACTCTGTGAGCTTCACCCCACCCCCGTGCTCTCACTACCTGCTCTACCAGCTCTACCTGCTATACTTGCTCTGCCCTGCACTACCGTGTGCCAAGGGCCTGTGTTGTCTGTCTTTTAGAGTCCAATGAAGAGGAAATAATGTATAAGCTTTTGAGTCTATCCAGCGAGCCATGAGGAGAGACCAAACAAGGGCACCGGAACCCATGAGGAGCACGCTTCCCAACACCGACCAACCACGCATCCCCCACTCGGAGTACCACCACATGATACCAAACGTAAGTAGGTGTCGTCCATTAATTATCATATCCCTGTCTGGCACCAAAAATCGACAGTTTTTGGCCCATCATCAAGAACAATCAAACTCACTTTCGCCTTGGAGTTGCGAAGATTTTTTCTTGTGGCAGACCATTTTATAATGGCAAAACCTTCCACCGAACATACAACCGCTGACACCACTTTATCTATGATCAAATGTAGACAAGTAGGTAAGTAAGTGCCATGATTGATTGCGAACGGAAATCGGATCACGGGAGATCAACGTCCCGACACCGATGAGAACGCCTAGCATCTAATAAAGGGGGGAGGTCTGAGCCCTACTACTTCCCGGTTGCCCACGGTCGGGAGGGTTCAATATGGTTTCTTCAACAGGAAGGTGCCATAATAACAAAAATAAAGGAGCAAGCACGTTCGTTGTTCGTCTGCAGCACTATATCCCGTACTTCCAAATCGCCGCGGCGGGCGTCGCTCGTCATGTAGCGGAGACAGATGGGTTTTATCGATTCGATCCGAACCCATTAGTATCGGATTGGTCGACGAATATCGTCTTTGTTTTGGCCCTTACTTAGAAGGTCGCCCTGTGGTAAAATAAAAGTGGTTACCACTAGTTAGTGTTGGTCCTTAAAATCGATTCCCACCATATGAGATTTGACTCTATTTGCAAAAATTCAGCAGAATGAAAGGATCGACAACTAACTAACTACTGCTGAGAGCGCCTAGCAGAGAGTAGTGTTGTCTCCACACTAAACCGTTCTTTCTTCCCAACGACATCATTGATTCAGTACATCCCAGAGTCCCTGCTGATTCATCGAAGCTAGAGAAATACAGTTTATATTATATGTGGTCACAGACTGCTGTGAAACAGAGAAAACGAAACGGTCGCAACTCATCAAGGTTAATTTAAGTGAAGTGCTAGCGTATCGGGTACGAGAGCAAAACAAAATGAGGCAGATCCAGTAAATATAGAGAAAAACAAAACAAAATGAGAACAAAAGAAACAGAAAACAAAGCAAAACAAACGACAGGTAGTACTCGTATGTAGTAGTAGGTGTTCTGAAGAGTGTGATGAAAGAAGATCGGGCAGGAAAGGAAAGGCTGCAACCGTCAAACGAACACCATACATATATACGTGTGTGCTAAATCAAGTGGAAGAGATACCTGTTGCACGGACAAGTCAACACGAAGGAGATAACTGCTGAATTTGTTTGTTGTCTGCTAATATTCCACTGATTATTATGCAAAACATTGTGTGCGATGGAGCCCGTTGAGACGGGGTTTATGTCCTCAATTTCCCTGCGACGTGTTGTACGCCTTTTCTTACTCTGTAAAAACCCGTAAGCAAGTACTCCGGAGTATATCTTTTTTCGGCAAAAATATCGACCCGACTTCCCGACCAATATTTTCAGTAGGTTGCCCTGTATAGTGCGGGTCATATAGTGCGGGTGTCCGATATTGTGCGGTTGAAATCGTTTGGCACAATATAGACCCCTCTATAGTGGCCGGTTTTTATATAGTGGGGGTGCCCGGTATAGTGCGGGTAAATTTTCGTGACACATACCCGCACTATATAGGGACACCTGACTGTATGTCGGATCGTCCGATATATCGAACAACATCGGTACCGATTCATAGCCCTACATACCTGGAATATTTTTTTTTCAGTTGCGCATTTTTTTTTTTTTTTCATCCCTTTTATCGTCCTTGCACAAACAACCCTCGTCCTTCCTCCTAGTGTTGTAGCTCAGTCCGAGGTCACCTAGCGGGTTCTTCTCCCCCCCGTCCACTACGGTGCGTGCCGTCATTTTTATGACGAGAATATTCGAAAAATTTCTTCACTCGTCGACTGGCGTCGCATTGTACCTATACCCACTCTGCTAGGCGCTCTCAGCAGTTAATTGATCCTATTTTTTTTTCGAATTTTTGCGAGTGAAGTAAAATCTCTCTAACACGGTGGGAATAGAGCTCAGGGACCAACGCCAGTACTAGTAGCAGTAGTAGCAGTATTCGATGGTAACCGCTAGAAGATTACCGGGGCGACCGCACATACCTGGTATATATAAAAAAAAAAAATCACTCCACCAGCTGTGAGATCGAACATTTCGTCAAAACGGATCCTTGCAAACTGTGTGTGACACATACATCCAATCGCGCGTATTACCGCGTGTAGTGTGTATAATCATCAAGGATGGATATAGATAGGTCGGCGACTCCCCCTTGCAACCACGCCACACAATAATAAATACCCTGTTGACATTGATAGCTACACTGTAGTTGCAAGGGGAATCGCCGACCTATATCCTTAATGAGGACACACAACCCGTAATACGCGCGATCGGAGTATCACACACAGCTTGCAAATATGAGTTTCGACAAATTCTTCGATCTCACAGCTGGAGGGAGTGTATTTTCATTTTTTATAATAATAGATAGGGGAGGATGTTATTGTAACAACAGCACATGCATTCTTAATGTTTTTTCTTGTGGTTATGCCAATTCTTATCCGTGGATTTGGTAGTTCGTTTGCACCTCTAATGATTGGTGCTCCTGATATGCCTTTTCCCCTAGTGAATAGTAATATTAGTTTTTGATTGTTTCCTCCCTCTTTCATTCTTCTCTTGGAGCTTTATCTTCATCCGACATCGGAATGGATACAGGCAAATTATTCGAATTTAAGTTCGTACCAGGGTCAACATGGTAGTGGTGGTGTTAGTCAACCTGTGCACGCGAAAACTACATGAAAAAGTCTGAGGGCGACAAAATATGACAGCTATCTGAAGAATGAATGCACCAGTTTAATAATTATGTATACGATATCCTGAGGTAGTAGTTGTAGTTGTAGTAGTTGTAGCAGCAGCAGCAGTAGTAGTAGTAGTAGTAGTAGTAGTAGTAGTAGTAGTAGTAGTAGTAGAAGTAGTATTAATAGTAGTAGTAGTAGTAGTAGTAGCAGCAGTAGTAGTAGTAGGAGCAGTAGTAGTAGTAGTAGTAGTAGTAGTAGTAGTAGTAGTAGTAGTAGTAGTGGTATATTAGTATAGTAGCATGACCGGTGGGGGAAGGGGGGCGGGTATATCGGGGACGGGGCGCATAAATTAGTAAGAAGGGCCTTCCTGCGCGCGTAATTCCAGTACGTGGTGGTGGGGGCGGCGGGAAAGGGGGGTGGGGGTCGGTTGAAATTCAAGAGCACAATATATACAATAAAGGTAAACACACAGTAGAATATCCAATGCACTCCGGCTGCAATGATAAACATCGAAGATTTCGTCGAAACTCATCTTTGCAACGTACCTGCGGGCGTGTATGATATTCGGACTGCGCCAATTCCTGCGTGTGCGTGCTAATTAAGGATAAAATCTTTATAAGTCGGCGACTCCCCTTAGGCACTACTACGGTGTACCAGGTATCTTGTACCGGGGTCAACCGGGTGATGGTAACCAATTTCTGCGCGAAAACTAAAAAAAAACCTTCGTGAGTGGGACAAAATCTTACATTTTTTTTGCAGTAGAAGAGGAAATGCATAGATAGGTAAATCAAGTACAAGTGTATCCTGTATACCATTATATCACCTACCTGTCGGGTAGTGTTAATAACTCTTCTTGCGGATTTTGAATAATGGCGGGGCGGAGGGGGAGGGTACAGTACATATTATATAAATTAAAATACACTCCAGCTGTGAGATCGAATATTTTGTCTAGATTCATCTTTGCAATGTGTGTGTGTGATACTCCGATCGAGCGTATTACGGGTTGTGTGTCCTCATCAAGGATTTGTGTCGCCGACTCCCCTTGCAACTACAGTGTAGCTATCGGGGTCAACAGGGTGATTTTAGGCAGTCTGTACGCGGAAACTATAAAACCCGTTTCTGAGGGGGGCAAAATCTGACAGCTAGCTGTGGAAGCAAAAAATGTATCGATTTATCATGTGAATCCTGTAAGTTGAATAACCGATGAAGGGATGGCGGAGTTTTTAAGGACGTGGGGGGCTGATTTTGGTCAAAAAAGGGGGGGCGGGAGGGGTGGAGGGGACGGGTGGGGCAAGTCAATTTGTGCGTGGAAACTATAAATCCTTCTTGTGGTAGAGGGGGGGGGGGGGGGGGGGAAGTGCCGGGGGGAGCGAGGGGCAGGGGGGGGTCGTATAGATGTAGGGGGTTGCTATATATACGCGTGGTGCTAGGTCTAGGCGATGGTGCGGGTGGTGGGGAAGAAGGGGGCGTTGGGGGCGGTGGTGGGTGGGAATTGCAGCAGCGGCATGGACGGCTCTAAATCGATAACGAGGCGATATCCAGCGCTAAGAAGTGTTTATTACTCTGGCGGATTTCGATATTAGGTGGGGCGTTTAAGCTAGAGAGAGCGAAGAAAAGAATATAATAAAATAATATAAAAAAGGGGGAGGGGGGGGGGGAGGGGGAGGGGGGAGGGGGGGGGGGGGGAAGGGTTTAGGTCTCACACAATATTAAAATACACTCCAGCTATGAGATCAAGGATTCGGTCGACACTAATCTTCGCAACATTGTGTGTGTGATCCTCCGATCGCACGTATTTATCATATATGTAGGGGCCTACTATACGCGCGGTGCTGGGTCTAGGCGATTGTGTGGGGCGTGGGGAAGGGGGGGGCGTTGGAGCAGGGGAGGGGAGATGAATGAAAGCTACGTCATGGATTACTAGAAAGATAATGACGTGATACCATTTGCTTTGAAGTGTTCATCACTCTGGCCGATTTCGATTGTAAGTGGGGCGTTTGAACGAACTGGGCGGGGAACAAAAGGGAGGGGGGGAGGGCGGAGATGAGTTGGAGCTACGGCATGGTTGGCTGGATGGATAATGAGTTGATATAAGCTGGCTGGTAGTGTTTACTACGCTGGTAGATTTTGATTTCAGGTGGGACGTAAAAAATAGAATAAAAAAAAACACTGAAGCTGTGAGATCGAAGATTTTTTCGAAACTTATCTATGCAAGCTGTGCAGGGTACATATATATGTACTCTATTTTCGCCACCGAACGCGAAGCAATGGGTTGCATCAATCGATCAGTAGGTGCGTATTTCTTCTATTACAGTTTACTACTACTACTACCACTGCTACCATTATTATTAGTGTTGTCGCCAGTGCGTATTCCATTTTTACGTTGAACTGCTAACTCACAAAGAAAGGAGGGCAAGATTGGCCGACTGCGCGCTAAAACCTAAAACCCATCAAACAGAGAGTGGGTGGTGCATCGAGGGAGGCGAGAATTACGGCGGGGACAGGTCGCATAAATGAATAGCACGCGTAATAATGCTAATAGGTGATGGTGGTGGCGGCGGGGAATGGCGGGGAGGGTTAGCGAAACTTCGAGAGCATATATATATATATACGAACTGGATGGAGCTGCTACTACTGCATGGATTGGTGGCTCGAAAGGTAGGTAGATTTTGAATTTTTTTTTATTTTTTTTTATTTTTGTTTCGAACTTTCGACTTTCCAGGCTTCGGACAAGACGTGGTCACAGGTAGGTGTCGTCCCTTCTCCCCCCCCGGTTCTTGCCTTAAAATTTTTATATCGCATAGGGTTCAGCAATCCCACTCCTCGTCGATTTCTCATCGAGTGTAGATTATATAGCCCGTCGGGTAGTTTGTATCACTCTGTATCTACCTGGAGTCATTTGATATATATATATGGTGGGGCGGACGGGGAGGGTACACATACATATGTTTTTGTTCGCCATCGAACACCAAACAATGAGTTTCATCAGCCGACGAGTACGTATACTGATATTATTGTGGCCAGAGCGCACTCCTGTTTGACGATGACCTGCTAACTTGCGAAGAAGATGTCAAAATTGACCCAATGCGCACAAACACCCAAGACCCATCACAGAGAGAGAGCGATTCAAAAAAGAGTAACCAACCAAGGCTAGGCGGAAAGCGCGGGGCGGGGGGGCATCGGGTCTGGGACAGCAGCACAGCGTTGAATGCTGATTAAATAGTCTATTCTCGTTCTTGATAGTAGTATGACGCACTGGCAGGTTGGTAGGTATTATAGCAACGTACCATGTACGTTTTTAATATCCATAACTTGGTCAAAATCGATTATCCCCCCCCCACCCTCGGTTATTGACAGAGTTGATGGTATATACCCCGGCGGTCCAATAATAGTATTGCCAGTTCACCATTAGACTAACCATTGAGGTCGAGGTCGTAGGTTCGAATTTCACAAACAGACTCTTTTTTTCAAATCGATAGGCCGAAAGCAAGAAGAGATCATATGTACTCCAGTGTGTATGAGTTGGCGAGCTTCGGTGGAAAGCGACGAGCATAACAAGCTGAAAAGTGGGAATGAATGGTGAACGCTATGATATATTCACGGGCTATAAATGAAGGCAAGAGTTGACGGGGAGAACGGTAGACACATTTCCTACGACCACGGCTTGTCCAGAAAGTTGCTGGGGTCATAGGCACTACCAGGTACTGACTGAAAGTTGAGCTGAAGAAGAGAAAACATGCGGATTCTCACATATATATGATACATAATCGCACAGACTGATTAGCATCACCCTGTTGACCCTGGTACAGTTTACACTGTAGTTCCAAGGGGAGTGGCCGGCATATTGTATCCTTAATGAGGACACACACCCAGTAATACGAGCGACAGGAGTATCGCACACAGCTCGCAAAGAAAGATGAGTTTCGACGAAATCTTCGATGTCACAACTGGAGGGCATTTTGAATTTTGTAATAAGACATAGTAAATGCATCTATTTCCTTCCACAGCTGTCAGATTTTATCCCCCTCAGAAACGGGTTTTATAGTTTCCGCGCGCAGACTGCCTAACATCACCCTGCTGTTGACCCTGATCTACACTGTAGTTGCAAGGGGAGTCGCCGATCTATATCCTTAATTGGGGCACACACCCAGTAATACGAGCGACAGGAGTATCGCACACAGCTCGCAAAGATGAGTTTCGACAAAATCTTCGATCTCACAACTGGAGCGCATTTTTTTTCTTGTAATAACACATTGTAAATGCATTTCGTTCCACAGAAGATGGCAGATTTTGTCCCTCTCAAAAACGGATTTCATAGTTTCTGCGCACGGGCTGACTAACATCATCTGTTGACCCTGGTACAAGCTACTTTAGAAGTTCCAAGGGGAGTCGCCAACCTATATGCCGGTCGCCCCTGTGGCGTATCAGGCTATCCTCGAGCCTGGTATCGGTCAGTTTCGTGAGTTCGAGCCCCGCCGAGTGCATACCTAGTACAAATTCGTTGGGACTTTTTCTTGTGCATAAATTGACTTGCGGGAAGCGCGACAGCGTGAGTTAGCAACACTAGATGAGAAATTGACGTGCAGTGGGAGTGCTGAACCCTATGCGCGCGATAAAATTTGAAGGCAAGAACCGGCGGGAAGAAGGGACGACACGGCTTGTCCAGAAGCTGGAAAGTAAATGTGTGAGAAACAATATATATATATATATCCGTGTTGAGGACACATACCCAGCAATACGCGCGATTGAAGCATCACATACGATACGGCTTGAGAAGATGAGTTGCAACGAAATCTTAACCTTCGAACTCACAGCTGGATGGAGTCAATTTATCTTTCCATAGTAATACGTGGCCAATCCTTGCAGGCATCTCGTATGCGCAACTTTTCCACAACCCTCCAAAGAAAATGCCAAGAAGCGAAAGCAGAGGAATATGCACCTGGTTACAGTAGTATATACGTGCGTTTCACACGGGGGTCGTCATTTCGATTGGAATATCGGGGTGTCGGGAAATACGTATGATACGTGTGTCTGTCAAAAACAAAATACTAATCGTAATGTACCAGGAATTTTTAGGAACAGTATGCACGAACGAGGTGTATTAGTCTAGTCTATGCCGTTCAGCTAATAAATCCCAAAATCTTTTGGACCACCGCCATCCACACAGACAGGTTCTTCTATTCTGCGATCTACGTATTTATAGTATGACTGTCTGGTAGATGGTGCAAACATGCAAGCATGCCATCTGTGCTTGTAGGAGTAGAGCGCACATCCACCGGGAAAGTTGAATAAAAAAAAAACTTGTACTACCCGTTCGGCGTCGTCGGTGTATCCCTGATAATATATTTCATCGTTGATGTTGGCGAAGAGGACATACAGCACGACGCAATGGAAAGAAATATGAGTTAGCACGAAGAGATTTCGACCCCGTCAATCACGTATCAATAGCGTATCCGAGCTTTGGGACGAAGTTTTTTTCGCTCTTACGTCCGTCACGCAGGGGGCCAAGTACAGGAATATCCTGCTCGCAAGAAGACTGGAAATAGTTTGGGCAATGAAAAAACCAAACCAATAATACAAACATGTCAGCCATGAATAAACCATTTATTGTTCAACCGACTCCGAAATCCGATTTTTTTCGCGGTTGTCCACACACGCAACCATCTGCAGTGTGGAAGAACGTAGCCTGGGGTATTATGTTGTCGGTGTTTGCCTGTCGCAACTGACCACGGAGTAACAACACTCACTCGCGCACCTACTTGCAGGCCGCCCACAATATCCAAACTGACCCACCGCAGCAATCAGTCTGCTTCAAGTGCACCTCTTGAGGCGCACACCCTACAACATTGCAGCGAACAGAAGGGCGTGGCCTACACGAAAAATACGCAGCAGTTTCCACTTCGCCTAATACTTTTGCTGTCCTCGGGAGAAGCCGCGACCGTTCCCCTCGGCCACCGCTAGGTCGGTCAAATTTCCACGCCAGACACAATTGGTTTGCAACCGCTACGGCTAAGGTGAAAACAACGGTGGTACTCCGACGGTCGAACCGGTCACTTGACGGCAACAAGCGAGCGCAACGAGCAGCTGCTCGCCTTGCCAACAGGGAATCCCGGGACACAGACAGGTGTGTCAGTACGTATGCATCGCATACATGTACATAGTTCATTTCGAGCGTATATATTTCCAGGGTATCTATTCCCAAGTGTTGGGTATGCGCTACAGTGCGTACCCCATTATCCTTGCTACAAACTTAGCTGGATGCCACCGCGTTGTGCACACTTGGAACGACTTTGTTTGGCGCTTAAACATTCCGAGGGGCTCTCGGCGCAGCAATGACAAGATCTATGTTGAATTAGGGGCCCTTTAACTATGGAGGACGGGTCTGCTTCAATTCGTTGCACTACTGCTGTGGTAGTAGCAGCAACGGTGGTCCGATTAACGAGTGAGGGTCTCCGACGAACACGTGACCGTGTGTGTGATTACATGGCAACAGCGATACACTAATTGATGGCGATGTTAACGACGATTACGTCGAAGAGCAGTGTTTTATGTTGTGCGCACCCAAGGTAATCGTAGCGCCCACACCTTGAGCAACGACAGATAAGGTATTAAGCACGCGGCCGGGACATGACGAGAGCTTGTTTTTGGCAACGTCCTGCTGCGCTCGCGTTTACTTCGATCGTCGTTTCAGACGTGGTTGGTAGCTGCTGTGTGCAGAAGGTGCACCAAGCTAGCCATTGTGCGCATTGTACGGGTATTGCATCACATCTGTGTGGTGATAACTTGCCACTATCCACTAACCGCCTGCAACATCATCATCAGCTGATGATGATGTTTCGTATGATAGACGACACCGCTAAGCGAACAACAACAGCAGTTTTACAGCAGTTCCATGCACATCTTCTCATATTAATACATACTGCTGCACCGAAGATTTTTCTACAGGTGCGGTCTTGACGAACGTGTACAGAAAATAAATATAGTTTGTAGTTCTACAAAAGAGTTTTGTATGTGGTGAACAGGGTGCTGATGCGGCAGTCGCTGTCGGAATCCTCTTTTTGGGTTTACTTCCGTCGTCAATCACCCACGCGGTGCCATCAAAGAAAAAAACGATATTGATGCCTACCACCTTACACCGTTTGTTCGCTTTCAGATCACGTCACAGCTAAGAACCCCTCTGCTACTCCACTATAATATACTATAGTATACCTCACTTCACTCATGTGCATGGGTACAGGTTACTGTTGGGAATAATGTCGGTTCTTGCTCTTCATCGATATCGTAGACCTGCTATTCTCCGATCCACTATCCCCCCACCCAGTTCCCGTTCGGTTGGCACCGACGCTGCAAAGCATTAGACTATTGTATAGGTATGTTGGGGTTGGCGTTAGTTGGCAACGAAGGTGTAAGATATACCAATCACTGCGTGAGCTAGACAACCGGGGTGTGCCGGTTTTTTTTTTTTTTTCTGACGGTCACCATGATGGTTATCGAGTAAATATCGTGCTGTATTGTGCGGGGTGGAGAACCCTCTCTCCGCACATTGTACAATAGGAATGATCGCATCACGTAGTGTGATTATGGTAAGGAAACCACGGCAGTTGCATAGTGATAGCCATTGCTGTCTCTGGAGCGGCCACACCAAAAAAAAAAATGTAACTCACTGGTACTGTAATCCATAAGCAATAAAGTAGGCACGGTGCTGTCGACGTCCGCCTTACGAATGTTTGTTGGAAATAAGCAGTTCACCCTTCATGCCCCACTCGCCCACCACCCTACCACGCTTCGCGCTTGGTGCAATTAAAATGTCTGCCTGGTTGGTGAAAACCGCACGTGCTCCGTCCCGGCATGGTAGGGATACGGGGATTTACGGTCATACGACTACGGCCATGCACAAACTGAGTACACGCCCCCCCCGCCCAGCCCCCATTTGCGTCACGCCGGGTCCCACTCACCTGCACGATACCGGTTTGATTCCCGGAAACATTCTCAGCGGTGGTGGGGTCATAAATCACCCTTCGTTAGCTGTAGTCCGACGACGCCCCTCCTACCCCCGACCCGCACCACCCCAGGTTTCACTCACTAGCGAAATTTCCTTTGGCGAGAACAAACTGTTTCATGGACCCATGCTACGATAATACAGGTGCAGCCATGTTTTTCTCGGGCTCTTAGTTGCAAAAGCTCTGTTCCCCACCCAAAAAATTTATGTTTGAGAAAAACAAGAAAAGCTACCAAATGGTCTACGCCATGGCCTAGGTTTTTGAAAAAAAAAAAAAAAAATGCGAAAAAAATTGTTGAAATCCCGACGAATTTGGGTTAATTAAGGGGAGCACCGTCACGCAGAACAAGAAAATAAGCCAAAAAGTGCTGCCACCTTTACCGTCGAAAGTGTCCAAATTGTAATCATGTGATGCATATCGCACTCTTCCTTGCACCTGTCCGCGCCACGACAACCCCCTTGCTCGCACCATCCCACCCACAGGTTCTACGAGGAACTACCACGTTCAGTATTAATAGTACAACGATGATCTTCCCTTGGGCCACGGTTCGGGCGATTTCAGCAAGAGTGTTCGTCAGGGCCGACCGCGCCGTGCGGAGTGCCTCTGTCGGCCCACCCGGGAGTGTCCCCGGCCTTTCCGACCTGGAGAACCAAGCTATCAACGACCTAGACCAGGAGCCGGTGAAGGAGAAGGTTGAGGAGAAGATCACCATCTTTACCGTCCTCAAAATCGTGAGCGCGAAAACAAAAAATGAACCGGTTACTCTATTTTGGAACCCGTGATAATCCATGTCATGTTGTTAGTCGGCATCCCCGATGACGTGGTAGGAAGTGAATCTCGTCCCTGATAACGTTCAGATTGTGGGTTCACGTCTCACCGAGTACATACGGTCACGCTTGTAGGAGATTATTCATGCCTAAGACGTTACCGACGGAAATCGCGAGAGCATGATGAGGTAGTAGAAAATTTCGACGACAATTGCACTACTAGCGCAAAATCACGTGAATGGTGGTGATGCTGATGCTCGATGAAAATGAAGGCATGTGCCAGGGGGGGGACGGGGGGACGTTTGATTTCGGGTTATTGTCCCTAGGCTGGCTGACAAAAATGACTCATAGGGGTCGAGCTGGAAAGCGATGATCAAATACGAAATATTAAAAAACTCAAACGAAGCCGAATGAAGCTTATGCATCGTATTACATGCGTACGTTTTTTTTTAAGGTTTGCCCTGGGTCCTTAGAGACGTCCGTCCGGACGCTACCATGGGGAAGTGGTACGATCACGTTTGCGCGAATGAATCCAAAATCTGGGTTTTACGAGACTTTTCTTAACTGAAGATGGTCGGTGTTTCACCTACTGTAACATGTTGTTCTAGCAATAGTTTTCGTCTAACTTGCACCTATTCCGTTATTGTTTCTCCCGCCGGGTTACAATGTCAGATAGTTTGGTGTCAACGTTTAGATGTAGAGACTTCCCCGGGTCAGGAGCCCAAAGGGGGAAAATACGATATTCACCTTACGTACCGTACCGTGCGTCCTGAACGCCATGAGAGGAAAATTAGTATATTGTTCTACGTATCAAACAAGAAACGATCAACCATCCGGGCATTCGCTAACGATTGCCAGTACTAACGTGTGTGTGCAGAAGAAGGCGTATCCCTACATACATATGACAACAGTCGTTTTGTTCATCCGCTGATGGACAGCTTCCAACATTCATACACCTGGTATACTGGTGTGTATTAGAGGCGTTGGCATGACGCTCAGTCCCTCAGTTCTTCGCGGAATTTCGTGACAGCATGTTAAGCCAGGATCGCCCCGAGCTCGTAACCCCCTCTGGCTCCTACACCCTGCAAGGTCACCCCACCTCCTTTCCAAGCATCTACAAACTCGATGTCCGCCCAATACTGCTACTCGCGCGACGAATACAACTTGTTTACTTTGTTTGACACCACTCACGAAGGCACGTGATTCCTTCTCGTGATGGCAGCAGTATATGCCAGGAACATGCCAATATCTCATCGTCCGCCCTGTCCCTCGGAAGCAACCTTGCATTCCCCTCTGGTCTCTACAGGCTGGCGCTGTCCAGTTTTGAATACCACAACACAGCCAGGTATCGTTCTAGACGATCGATATCAAATGTGTTGTTGAAAGGACACACTTCAATTGCTTCTTCATTGCGACAATAGTGTCATCACATGCCAGGAACATTCCAGACTTCGCTACTGCCCACTATCCTTCCCAAGTACGCGTACTGTCTAGATGTCATAATAGCAACACAATTTCAAAACCCCAAGCTTGCCCTCCAGGAAATAAATGTTTTCACGAACGTGTCGAAATCTCACACGCAGTACTTGGGATTGTTGATGACTTTATAAAGACACAGCCAGTTTGTGGCACCAAACCCAGTCTAAGGCCGTATGTTCCAGTCTCTCGTGGTTTCTACGTGTTATACAGTTACCTCGTGTACCAAGAACGCGTTGTGATGGCAGTGTTGTTGTATCCTCTCAGAAACCACCCGAGCTCGCACAGCCGGCGCCCCCAGTGGTTCAACAACAAGCCGCGTAGCTTTTGAATTGAAGTCAATGTCGTGGGTCGGAGCCCGCACGGGGCTCTTAAGTAACACTTGCCAGTGAGAAAGCGCGAGAGCGAGAGATACCATTTTCGATGCTAACCGACAAGCATAAAAACAATTGAAAAAAGTGGGAACGCTGAATTATGAACCCTATTCGCGGGCAACGACTATTGACAAGTACAGAGGAGAAGAGAAGGGAAGACACCTGTGACACAACGACTTGTCCAGAAGCACGCTGATCGTAACATATCTTACGAGTTGAGCTGGAAGTACTCGTGGTTGTTTAATAACACGGCACGGCGATACTTCCCTCCGACACATGCCATGCGCTCACGTACGCGTGTATGTACTCGACGAAACACACACGCGTTTTGCGCACGTTTTCCACTCAAAAAATGGCTAGTAGGAATACAAAACCCAACATCAACCGAGAGGGTGAGATGTCGGGGGCGGCAGGCAATTTGGGTTGAAAGCTCGACTGAGTCATCCCACTACGGCAGGTGTTGCACATGTTAGACCAAAGCGTTTCTGACCGGTTGGTCTTGTAAAGTGTGGGGATATCTATGTCGGTTAGTATGTACGCATGACGATTTTTTCGAGCATGTTCGTTTTAGGAGTGTAGCGCATAGAGTGTGGGTCGGGGGGCTGCGAAGGTTGCGCGAACGCTTGAAAGGAAGTCGTTGAAGCTCTTTTTTAGGTGAGATATTGATCTTCTCGTCATCATGGCTGGAGTTTTTTTAGCGTCTGCTGTATGCAGCCAACAAGCGTTGGATGGCTCGAGAGTCATAGCGTAACCGTACAGTTGTGGCAGCAGAACCTATATATATATAGTCTATATCGAGATTCCGCTTCTCCTTGTCCTCGATACCTCCAACGTTATTGTGATGGATTGGGCATCGAAATTGGACTTTTTCTTTCCAAAGCTGTGGCCAGCGGCGGGCCGACGTGTGGCTTCGGCACTATGATATTCGGTTTAGGATCGATCACCAGCGCATGGTTCCGACATATATATGATCGGGGGGGGGGTTGTATCGGCGAATTTCAACAGCCACCACTGATTCTACTTGTTTTGTTTCTGGACCAGTCAACGGCAAGATTGGTTAAATGACGAGGAACAGAGGAAAACTTTTCGGGTCGTAGTGGGCGGTGGTCATGTGGTTACCCTTCGAAAGCTACTACTGGCGTTGGTCGTTGAGTTCGACTCCTACCTTATTGAGATTTTGACTAAATATTTGCAAATAAGGCAACAGATATTAGAATCAAAGCTGCTTGCTGAGAGCGCCTATTAGCTCGGGTAGGTACAATGCGACGCCAGTTGACGAGGGAAGAAAGTGCTGAATGCTTCTCGGGACAAAAGCGAAGGCACGTACGATAGTGCGGCGGCGGGGGGGGGGGGGGGGGGAGGGGGGGCTATGTGACCGCGGACCCGAGTTACTAGTAGGAGGGAGTACGGCACAGAGTAGTGCGAGGATTATATACATGTAGTCTATGGGGTGAAGATAAAAAGATGAAAAAAATATAAAGTGGGAAAACACCACAATTAAAATACAAACACGCCTACAAGTATCTCTTTTTCTTCTTCACATTGTTCAGTATCCTCCCACTACTCTCGCGCCCCCTCCCAGTAGTAGCTCAGATCCGGGGTCACTTATTGGGCCGCCATCCCCCTTCCCCACGGTAGTGCATGCCTTCATTTTTATATAGAGGACAATTCAGGATTTTCTTCCGTCGTCGATTCGCTCGCGTCGAATCTCTCGTCCAGATAAATTGTTTGAGGTATTGTTATTGATTGTTACCCACCATCCATGAAGTATTGCTATTCACCGAGCAAGCGCTGCTATTAATAGATGTGTTTTAGTTTCAGACAAAGCTATCACTTTTGAACGGGAATGTATCTTCCCACTCCGATTCCAAAGTATTTTGCACCCAGAAACAAACGCGCTTGCTATACGAGTACAACGACAAAAACACCCCGGTCATTCGCTTCACTTTTTTGCGCACGTTGGGCGTTATTAACGGTGCACGACAGATGAGCCACACCTTCGCGTATGTATACAGTGTCGCTGTCGCACGATGCGTACGTACGGCGTGCATCGTCAATACCTGGTAGGTGACCGAGTGGAACTAGCATCATCGAAATTCCATAACTATTATCGAAATTCCTCATGTTTTGCCGTGTTGTCGTGGTAAGCCATAGCCCAGACCAAGAAAAAAGAAAAAGAAAAAAAACACCACAAACAAACCTAAACGTGTTCATTCAATCCGCCATCACTGGTCCAACAAGAAACACGCAATCAAACTGTTAGAAAATTAACCTAACCTGCTCCATATGTTCGAAAGAACAGCCTTTCCAATGCAATAATACGTACCGTCCAGTTACGCGCCAAGGATGGCGGCTTCTAGAAAATTGGGGAGGAGCGGTAAGCTTGCAGCAAACGATTGACGGCTTAGATCCTACACCACCAGTCACCGTTGGTTGTGTTTCATAGCAATTCCGAAGAAAGGTCAAGGGCAGTTGCATTTTTCCATATATATCGTGTGTTCCCCCTTGTTTGTTGTTCAATTTAGAGAGTTATCAAACAAAACAAGCTGCGTTGTGATCGTGTAGTTGGCTATGCGAATGCTAATCCGTCGCTTTGTTTAGCATCAGATTACAAGTAGTTACTTTTTTTTGGTAATTTCGTATATGCTATGATCAAGTTATTTTGTGAAAACTAGAACGAGACACGACAGTGAAAACATTTTCGGCAGATTCTCTTCGACACATTTTGAGCGAACGAAGACAGACGAGTGAAAAAAAAATCAAAGAACGTGCTGAACTTCCTGTAACGAGCACAAACATATGGTCAAATACTCATCCCCATGTCATCCCACAATAGAGGTTGCACTTTTTGCGTCAAAACTTCCCTGGCCGACTGAGCTCCTCATGTATGTGAGGAACTACCGGTGAGTGAAGCAATCTCACGAGCACATTTTGTTTTAGGGCTAAGGCATAGAAGCTTGGTCGGGTAGTGCGAACAAATGCCTTCGAAGACATTTTTCGGATAAGATATTGAGTTCCTCATGTGAGGAGCTGAGCTCAGTCAGGGGCGTTCTGATGGTGTGCACCCCTACCGTGGGATGGCTCTTCTTCTCAAAACATTATCAGGTTGTGGCGTGAAATCTCCCCATTTAACCCCTCAATTTTATTGGATGATATCTTGTTCAAAAGGTTTTTACCAAGAAAAAAAGACTAAAAGTCCGACACTAAATTCTATAGGCTACGGACCCAATTCGCACGAATCCGTCGATATTTTTCACTATCCGTCCAAAATTTGCAAAAGAAGACACAATCAACACACAATCAGAACATCTGAGATGAAGCATTTCGCTCCTACCTAGTTCAAATACTTTTTTTAACACACGACAACAGTCCGACCTAGGTACAGACCCAATTCGTCCCAATTCATCGAGCTCTTTAAATTCTTTTGATTCAAATCTCCTTAAAAAAACACACAATGTATCTCAAAGACCGTGGTGGAATTGAATTTTGTTGGACAGCGAACAAGAAAAACAAAAACCTTAACCGATCACATGATTCTCCTGAAGCAGGGCTTCCTTTCGGTATACCGGATGTCACCATCGTGTGTCTCAGTCGCTCAGAAGTGTTCTCGAAGCGACATGCGTATTCGGTTGCAGAATTTGATTGCGTTGACTACACAAGCAAGCCGTTCGTTGAAACATGAGAACAATGTGAAAAAAAGTGCGAAAAAAGCGTGAGGAACATAGGCACCCACTCGTGAGATTACTATTAGACGCCATCCCCCACTCACAGTAGTAGCCTTGGCCGCCCCCTTTTTTCTATCCAACCGCGGATGGATCGAAATGCCTCACGCACGTGACAGTAGGTCATGCTGCTGTGCTTCGCTAACAACATAGTTCCAATGCACGTAAAATCTACACGCAAGATTGTAGAGTACGAGGTTGGTTCCGAGGCTATACCACTCACTCCAAGGCTGGGTTTTTATCCTACAGCCGTGGAGCTGCCATCCATTAACTACCATCATATCGTTGTACCTGGTACACATTTGGGTGTAAAACAGTCACCCGACCTCTGCTGCCCGATTTTGCTTCTGTCTGCTGTATTTCGTTAAAAATAGTATTGTCATTGCAGATTGGAGTCATCTACCGGTAGCGGGTGCATGTTATGGGCCAAACGTTTCCGGCCGGTTGGTTTAGCTCCTCGAATGACGAACTACCGTGGTTGAACATGGGAATCATTTTACGAGTACGGCGGTTGTTTTTAGGACTAGCGCATAAGACACATTGATTGGTCGGGTTGCTCGAACAAATGCCTTCGAAGGAGTAACGCTTCGGGTGAATATGGTGAGCTTGCTCCTCGTGTTAGAAGCTCAGAAATGCCTGCTCCACCCCTAGCCGGGGAAGGGTCTATTAATAATACGATGTGCCTCAGGCACACGAAGGAGGCATCTAACGGTAGGGGTTGCAGTTGATGGATTAACAACTGAAATCCCTGGCCAATCGAGCTCCTCACTTGAGGAACTACCGGGTAGTAAAGCAATTTCCAGCGCGTATGATGTATTGATTTAGGGCCGAAACGCCTACTTAGAAGCTTGGTCGAGAGTTGTGCGAACGAATGCCTTCGAAGATTTCTGTCGGGTGACATGTTGAGTTCTTCATGCCCAGAGCCCAGGGACTGATGCTGCACCCCCACCTTACCGTGGGATGGCTCTTGTGACACGATGCTATTTTTATAACCCTGACTGCTACGTTTGACCGGCAGGTTACCGTCCTCTCGGCGTTCTACTTGGGAGCCAACCCTTGGTTCGAAACCAAGGACCACTACCACCGAGAGCGGTTCATGTGTCCACGTTTGTGAGTGTGACGACGACGCTGAGCACCATAGAGGAGGCGCGCGGCTTTTCAACCATGACGTGGAATAGACGTAGACGCACGCTGCGAAGGGGGTGGCACGTTTTTGTGGTTAACCCTGTTTTTAACTTGATATACCGCGCACCAGATAGCTTGTGTTTTGACGATAAGCATACATAGGTTTATCGTACATACTTGTCCTCGTGTTTTGCTCAAGTTGTGTTTATTGTTGACACTTAAGACCGCACGTTGTTGGATAGCGAACAAAAAAAGTACACGTGTTGCTATACCTGGTATACCCTACTCAAAATGTGCGTGTAGGAACGCAGGCAGCAAACACGCATGTGTGTTCTAAAATGAAAATGTTGCCCGGTTTAGGCACATCGAACGCCGGAGTCACGAGCCGAGAGAAACGCCGCACGCACGGCGGTCGTATTTGAGCTTGGTCGCGATTGATCAAAACACGATTCAGGAGAAATTCAATGTGGGCTATCAACACTTGGAAGTTGTGGTCACCGTGCGGCATGTGGAAAACGCAGAAAACGTGCCTGATAGTAGTCCTGCTTCCTCAATAGACATTTTTTTTTCGGGTGGAGGACACAGAAAATGTGCCTGATACGCTCTCACGTCCTGCCCTTCCGTGCAATGTTCCGCCAGGGTTGTTTGCGCTCCAACCTTGGTGGAGATGATCCTCCTCACCGGTTCGCGGTTCACCGCGGGAATTATCCACCCCGGTCTCGTCATATCTATCTTCTCCAAATGCTACGCCACGCGCTCGTTCTTGCACCACTCCTGGCTCGGATCCGTGATCGACCTTGAGCCTTCTCACGACATACACACCTGTGAGTGACGAGCTACTATACCTTAGGATCTATCATATAATGACCAGGGCGTGCATAAGGGGTGTGTACGTCGAAACCCAGTTTGGCGTATGCTACGATAGAGGCAATCCGACTGCATTGAGGAGTCGTTTACAAGGCGAAGTACCCCATTTGGTCGGAATTGCACTCCTGGTGTACATTTTTTTTCTTCTGCCATGGGGTTGATCATGTCGGGTTAGACTTTCGTTAAAGCTCAAAATCAGTTTTCGTTGAGCTATGAAACTCGTCATGCAAGGACCCTTAGCACAAATAGGAGCTATCTCTACCGTAGCATGCATGGGTATATTTTTTCCACTAAATGCACTGTTTTGTATAAGGAATTCCGAAGGTGTGCTGCCGAACTTCGGTTTAGATGTTTTGCATCATCATTTTTCCTCGAGAAACACGGACGTTGGAAGCTTCACCGTCACTATATACTCTGTGGCGGATCTCTCGCTTCTCTGTACTGCTGTGAGCAGCCTGAGGACGTATCTTCCTTGGGCTCGGCGATGTCTTAAACAACGCATCACACTAGTAGCTCTCTCTCTTAACATCACTTCTACTTAACACCCTGTTCGACCCACCATCCAAACCAAAAGCATCCTGATCCTCAAGGTACAGCAAAAACACGCTATTATTTCTTGTGCGGAAGCTCTAGTGCATTCCAAGCCTTCTTATTATTGCCTTCGTTGCGCCTGTTGTGCTGTCTTTCGCGCTCTGGACAGACTTCGGGTTTCTTACGTTCCTGGCCGCCTTGGTGCACAGCATCTTGCACGCCGCGCGGTACATCTACGCGAACCAGACGTACATCATGTACGAGACGGACGCAGGTCGTTCAGGACTGATCGCGTGCGCTCTGCTGCTTCCCATTGTTCTGCCCATGAGATTCGAGTTCATGAGGACCAGGGTGAGAAAATCAGCCGAGAATTAAAGAAAGCGGCTTTTAATGGACGCACTTCCTTAATCCTACCCCCCATTCCACGAGCTACACGTCGTGCACACAACGCGATGGTGCAGTGTCAGTTGCGGTATGTCCTGCATCGCCACCCACTTATGTCTGGAAATAGCCTTTGTATATATTTTTCGTCGTTTGTCTGCTTCTCTGGTGAATGTGAACACCTAGTTTGAAAGCAATGGCCATCACAAATTGGCACGCATGCACCCGTATTTCCATGCTCCCGCGTCGGCTTCCAACACATTCCCTCCCGGATGTGGCGACACCAGGTACTAAATAGCTTGAATCGAAGCCGTCATAGATACGAAAGAAAATACGCACAATTTGCCGAAGACAACTTCACGAGCGGTTATAAATATCAACAAGACGCAGCTCACCCGTCCTGCGGCTTGCTTCTGAACACACTCATGGTGCATCGTGGTTGGGGCACGCGATACCCGCCTGGTCGGTGCAAAGTACGACGCGCGCCGTGGCCGAATTGTGGGCATGCGAGCGTCTACAGTCTTGAGCCTGCGTATACGGCTATGCATGAAATGAGAACACCCCCGTCCCCCTCCCCGCTTTGGCCGTGCCGTCACCTGAAACCACAGCTGTCTTACCAGTTGAGAAAGAGTCTGCACATGCTATTCCTGCCAATGAGCATTGCCCTCTGCTTCCACAGCGTCGTGTTCCGCTACGTGGGGTGCATCATCGTCGTGTGGTACACCCTGGACCGCATATACTTCACCACCAAACAGTGAGTCTAATTGGATTAGACTGAGATACGCAACAGCCAGACCGGTATGTGCAGGCCTGACGAGCGTGCTGGTGAACGTTATAGCCTGCCCGACACTCTGTTACCTGAAAATGGAGCAGCAACTCAACACAAGTTTTGACGAAGCTTTCTATATCCACTATACAGTACTCTGTATTTTCTAGGCAACATAGTTTGGTCATCTCAAATGCCCTATTGACACTCCCTCGCTCATGTCATTTCGCCCTGGATTACGGCTGCACATCGACCAGGTCCTTCCTCATCGACCACCCCGTGTTCGAGGCGGTTGGCCGCGGAACCATGGTAACTCTAGACCTGCCAACGTGAGTGTGGTTTGTCGTGTCAGGCGTGTTGTCAACGATGTCCGCACAATGTATCCGCAGTCTTTCCCTCCCTTTCAGCGCCGCAGACCCAGCCCCCCTCCAGCGAAACATATTCCCCATGGAACCGTGCCCACGGCAGAGGTGTCACGCGTGCTCCTAAAGAGGATAACCATATTATTTGCCTAAATCCAAATCAGAATGACGTGGGAGGTTCCTTAGCCCAAACTCGTCGAAATTCGTATAGTTCTGGTTTTTCCGTCGTTCAGACGCGCGCTACAATTGACGTAGCTCTTTTCGCCCGAAATGATTCCTGAATAACTGGGTTACTTAGCCCAAATTCGTCGGAAAAAGCCATTTTTCATCGTGATTATTGGTATTTTCATAGGACATGGGATTATTAATCCGGTAGCAGCTTTAGTTTACTCAGGTCAGTTTCTGAGTTAATACATGCCTTAAGCTCCTACAATGAGAAACCTCAGAAACTATGCAGTGCGCCTCTGTCTAGTACGCGTCTTTGGTGTTTTCCTTTTTCTAAGCAGTGAGTCTGCCATCGAGTCGACCTCCCGGTTAGCTCAAAACACATTTCTGGGAGAGGTAACGGCACTCCAAGTGGGGAGGCCTAAGGAAAAAAGGGATGCGCGCGCCTCTGCCGTATAATGTATGCGTCGGCAGCCCTCATTGTTTGCGCTTTTGCACCTTTCGGTTTCGAACCGTGCACTGCTGCCACGCGATTGTTCGCAATGCTGCGCCGAGAAAAAAGGTATAGCGATGGGTTTTGAACGACGTAGAGAGCTACCTGAGCGCGAGTTGTCTATGCTCAGGAGATATATTGATGGTATAATACTTTACATAACAATTTGTGTATTGATATCACGTGTAACTCTATACTGACACGTAGCTTTGCCTCTTGGTCACGGTCGCGCCTTCCCGTGTTTCACGTGTAGGTAACAACTTCCTTCCAAGCCACAACGGCTCAGGTATTCCGTTCTGCCAATCACATCACACATACCGAGATAGATGCCAGAAAAACTTCGCGCTTCTTTGCAACATGTCATGTCGACTGAGGCCCATGTGTACCCTGGTTTGTTTTCTCGTTGTTCTTGCATTCTGTTTTATAGGGGATACACGTTCAAGGCCGGTTCGTATGTTTACGTCAACTCGCCCATGATCAGCACCAGTGAATGGCACCCGTTCTCGATCATACAGGTGCCAGGTGATCCGCCGAGGGCCACTTTCTACGCCGAGGCGGTGAGTAAGAAGCCGGCATAGGGTGCGACAGCAAAGGCGCATCATAAGCTGAGGGCGTATCTGCGTGTTTGATAAAAATCGATTGCTGGCATCTGGGCAATCCAAACAGTTTGTAACCGGTGTACGAGTTTTTTGCCGGAGCTCCTCGCTTGACAGAAACCCCATACACCAGCCTTAAATAATTTATTGGAGAGAAACATGAAAACACATCCGGGACCAAGGCTACGGTAGGGGGGTACCCCCATTTTCACTGGTGTGTTTGAGCCACTCGCACGAGTAGCTCTGTACCGTACGGATGAAGATAGTGTAGGAACTTGGTTTGCCGCAGCTTATATCACCTTTGCATTGCGGATTGATTTCGTCAATGTAAAACATAAAGAAAACGTAAGATTGCATAGGAACAAAGGGGTTACTCGCGCGAGTGACCCCTAGCCACTGAAATTAAAGGCATAAAAGGGGACCCCCCTACCGTAGCCTGGGTCCCGGATGAACAATGAAACCCCATGGCCTCAATCAAATTTCATAGTCTGGGTAACTGATGAAAGAAGGGCGCCACGATGACGGCGATCACACGTGTAGGCCAGAGGTACTCCTCATTGGCGGGGCCCCCGCACTGAGCCGCTGACCTACATCATGGATTTTCACAATAGCTTGCAAACTCTTAACCTTGGCCCTGAGAGTTTTGAACGGGTTAATCGCCCTGCCATTTTCCCTGTTCGGTAAGGTCAATAGAGCGCTGTGGGCTCATGCTAGGGGAGAGGTACACACCAAGCGATTTTCTGAGATCCCTCGTGTCGAGAGCTCTATAGCTTGCCCGAAAACAGAGCTTGTGACAGCTAAACGTGCAAACCGTTGAAACCTATATTGTCAGTAACAAGTTTGACGTCTACGAGTCAGGTCCCATTAGTAGCTTGACGGAGAGACGGAAATATGGATTTGAAGGTACTTATGCAGCGGAGCTATTTTGCATGGAGGCGCTAAACTTATGCGGCGACCGCCCACATAAGGTCGTTGGGGTGCCAAAGGGTGAGCTCGTTCCTCCAACCGTTTGGAGTCGATGGAGCGAATTTTTTGCGCAGTACTCCGGCGTGACGGTCCCCCTTCGTCACACATTGTGTCGTTTTCTCTCTGAGTGATAAATTTAGAGTGGGTTGTGGCTATCTTGACCTTTCGTGTTTGACCTACTTGTAGGTGGGAGACTGGACGAAGGACCTGTTCCGCCTCGGCATCGAGCAGGACCGCCTCCCGCTGTGGATTACCGCGGCGCAGCCCAGCCTCATGGAAAAGTCCATCTACTACGACAACAGTAAGTACACAGCCTAGCCCACGCTTAGCCCCGCTTGCGTCAGAGGTTACCTTCCCTGTCAAACAGGCAGCAATCATGAGGCTTTTATCCGAGATGAGAAGATACAAAAGTATACTCCATGGGATCGGGTGTATCTGGCATAGTGAGTATCAGTATTGTCCTCGAACAAATTGAATTTTCTCTCCAACAACATCCTGGATCTTGACGCTTGGGCGTGCTGATTCTCCCACTGTCGTCTGGTTTGTGCATCACTCGTGTCGCTTGTACACCAAAATATATCAACCCGCAAGCGTGCTTGGGTAACACAGCCCGTCCACTCCATATTCGTGAACAGTTACCAGCAAAAGCAAGTCGCGGCTGCGGCTCGTTTACACAAACTATTTTCTACAGCGCGTAAAATATAATGTCAAACGAATTCCTGATCGGCACAAAAACGATTATCACGGCACCCCAGATTGCTCTGATCACCTTAACAACTTCCTCGTTCACTCCCTCCAGTCCACTACCCCGCCACCGCTCAGGCATTAAGTTGTGTTGAATTCGTATTTCTGCTTCGACCTGCCTTCCTCAGTTGTGTTGGTGTGCACCGGAGCCGGGATTACACCCGCCGTGTCTATCATCGAGAGGTGAGCTTGACATATGCGCAATCTCACACATACATTTACCGCGTCGGTCAATGCACTCGAGAGGCACATACATGCGAAATCCGTGGTATCTGAAGGTGCCGATCGCCTAGAAGTAGGTACTATCACGCTATGGTGTTACATGGTAGGTGCCAGCGATACTAACATGTGTTTGCATTTTGTCTTCTTTGCTAGAAAGGCGTTGAGTTTCAAACACAATCATATCCCTGACCTACGCCGCTTCTTTCTGACTGTGTGGCCTTCTGCACGCCATGATACATGTTTCGCGTATTGTTCATCGGAGCAGTGAATTTCTGTCTGACTCAGATCGTGGATGTCAGTACGGATGGGTTACTTACTGTAGTGACGTACAAGTTGCTGTTCTGCGCTTTATGCCGTACCGTGCCGACCACCATCACTCACTCTGACTTTCCGTATAAGCGCCACGCTTACGGGGACTTCGCGAGCATCGCCCTCGTAGCACCTTATGCACCTCTCTGTTCACCACGAATGAAACTCTACCGCGTGCTCCTGGTGACTTAACCTGGTGATGCCTGCCACAAGGTGGTGTTGCGCACGTCTTTCTGAGGCGCTGGACCTGATGGAGCTGCAAGCCTCGCCCAAAACGCGATTCTGCTAAACAATCAAAGCGCACCCCTATCTAAGATTTTGTCTGTGTGTACACAACGAAAAATATAGCAAAGCACTATGTGATGTTGCAACGACTTTGGGCTAAGGAGGCATTTTTGTCCGAATATAACCATCAAGACCTGCCACCCCCAAAGGTAGCACGCGTCGGGGGTGCGGTCATCAACCTGTGTGCTGTTTGTAATATTCCGGCATGCAATAGTAACACCCATCTACGCGCTCATCCTTGTCCAAACCGCATGAACCTTAGGTTTGCTAAGAAAAAAAACCTTCATTTGCTGTGGATGTCAAGGGACGGCGGCATGGTAGCGCTCTTCGAAAAACAGGTATGGACGTTAGGCTGAAGAAGAAAAATACACAGATGGCATCGTTGTTGCCTCGGCGCTTTTTCCATTGACGGGAGAAGATGGACCTAAACCTGACGACCACCTGTACATGCCGGCTGTGGGTCTCTAGAATACTGTGTGACCTCGATCCATACTGTCATCTCGCCCCGTCTGGTTGTACACGTTCTCGCAGCCAGAGTAGATGCTACCGAGAATAGCTTCCATCCCCGCGACCACGCGCTATCAGTTTCGCTAAAACCGTAGAAAGCGAACTCTTGGTGGAAATTAGGTTTCGCCACCAGGAGCATAATCCGACTCGTATCCCTCCGAGGCAGATCTTTTCTCGAGTTGTATGTGGACCAGGTCAAAAGATTTTTTGTATAGTATAAGTACATGGCAATATGCACATTATTATCCATGGTTTATCACACGCATAAATAGTATGATGGAGTACCTTACTTACCCTCGTATTTTATGTACCGAGGTTTTGCCATTTTCGCTGGCGCCTCATTCGACACGAGGAGTTTCTGCCACAGCGTAACCAAACGCTTCACGGTGGAGCCTATCACACAACCTAAAAACGCATCGGGACGCACAAGCCCGAATGTGAAGGGGCTACACGGCAACCCCATACATAACCGTTTCTCGGTCGACCTTTACCACCCATGACTCGTCGAATGTTTGGAATTATCGCTGTTGGTTTATATGATGCAACTCTTCTGCCGTTTTGCCTGGCAGCTCCGGAAGGTAAACAGCACGGTGCATCTTACCGGCAGTCCAGATGACGACACCAAGGTCGCGCTTCAAAGCCTGCTCGAACCTGTGGCTATAACGGTGAGGGAAATGACGCCCGGAGAGAACCCCTACGCTTGCCGCCGCCCTGAATGGGCGTGCTAATCCCGGCTTGGCGCGTCGTCCCGTGAAAGTTATTTCGTTCGGTAGAGAGGGCTGACCGCCAAAGAATACTCGCATTCAAGAACTGCTAACATCAATGCTGCATTCGCAACACTCTTCTTTTGTTTTTTGGTACGCTATAAGTTCCGGTGTGAAATATATTAAATTCGAAATGATCCACTTGAGGACCCTCAGGAAAGCAACCATTTCGACGGAGAAGGAACCCAACTATATAGAGTATGGCTTCCATACAGCGTGGGAAGCCGTCCTAACGGGTTTGAGAACCGTGTAACGATTGGGGTGGCAGGGGTTGCCTAAACCATTCCTAACTAGTATGATGACCTAAAGAAGCTACCCACCATCTTTTTGGGAATATTTGCTGTCCGCATATCTTCGTTTTTTTTCACTTGATGTTTATAGGTCGTTTTCATCGTTCACTGCGTGCGGTGCGCTTTCTTTCGTTTTCTCTCGAGACGCCAGTGGATGGGCGAGGTTGATGAGCTCCTTGTTTTAGGAGGCGCTGACGAAATTGTCGCTCGCCACGCGCCCATCGTAGCGGGCGACGTGAGTAGAGCGATTTTATGTTGGAACCAGGATTTTTCGTTTACAACAACCTGCGACGCCGACCAGTCAACCCACCACTCACTGGTTCAAGTTGACCCGCCCGCGAAATCGACACACAGGGAATCGACCAAAGCAGGCGCACCTCGGGGTTGAAGCCCACGCTGAGCTTTAGGAATATCTTGACGATGGATAGCTCGAAGAACAGGCAGCCCAGGACGCGGACGTGAGTCTTTGCTGACCCACCAGTAAGAGACAAAGCCGACACCACTGAGGTTGTCGATGGGGTCCATAGGGTCGTTCACCGAACGACGCCTGCTACGCTAGGATTAGAACGTTATGATTTAATACTGTTTCCTAAATTACTGGTTGGATTCGTGAACCCATTCTCTCGCCAGAATTGGTATTTTGTGTGTTGGCGATATTTTTTGTTTTATACCTACTGCTGTAGTTCATGGTACAGGCACATCTCTATATATTCGTCGATTTGAACATTTACTGTTTCTCCTCTTCTGGATTCGACACTCAGATTTAGTTAGTTGCACTCCTAGCGTGGCATGGGCAGGAGGTGTTGTCGGTGATTGTCGCAAATCAAGTTTCTCTTGAGGCAGAGAGACGCGTGGTACGATACAAGTGCAATATCGTTTTCTGAAATTCCTCAATTTGGGAGCTTAAGACCTCTCCCAATTACTTATTTGGAGAAAACATATAACTACCACCAGGTGAAGAGTCCCACGGCCTAGGTACACAACACGAAAATCATGCAATATATATATATTTTGCGACGATTTTTGGCATAAGGAGCCCCGCCATTCAGAAACAATTTCATGCGAAAAGTGATACCTCTATCGCAGCACGCGTCAATTCTCTTGAGGTAGAGCTAGTAGAGAGCTATATCTAAGGTACTTTCTTGTGCGAATGAGTCTCAGCAGAGCTACTTCCATAAGAGGGGAATATCCGTTTGTCTTGGCTTTCCACTTCCACGCGCAGTGTGTGTGGTACCGTTACACGATCAGTACGGATCACACACCTAGAGTAGCAGCAACTCAATCCCTTAAATCCATCGATGACCGAGCTCTTATCCACTCCTAACAAACCTTGCAGGCGAACGAGGAACGACAACGACGACGGCGAGGCCAATGACAACGACGCCAATGGTGTTTCCGACGGCGGCAATACGCTAGTGGTGCCACCCGCTCTGCCTCCCAGACCGAATCTAACGCTGTCGAACATTATCCAGCGCACCACCGACACGGTGAGGACGATTTTTTACCTCGAGCAGTAGGGAGGTTTTGTGTTTGTCAGCTCGCTTCATAAGCTAGCATCCGGCACACGCTTCTGACTAGATAATTGCATTCCATCGACTCTTCAACCGTTAGTCAAAATACATATTCCACCGCAATCGTACGTACAGTTCAAGAGGGTTGTTCGCTAACTACACTCGCCACATGTTAACGAGACTGCGTTGGTAGGATGTGCTGCTTACAGATGTTGCACTGACATGAGGGGCAAACCCACGAGACAATGGAATGCGTTGTCTACACGCGCTTGTTTGGACTGCTGAAGAAGGAGACTGTGTTCCGTTGGCCATTCGGTAAACCTAAATCCACGACCCCAATATAAAGTCTAAGGTTATTTAAATGTCGTTCACAAAAAAAAACACAGCTAGAATACCTGAAGGAATCACGTTCTAGTACGGTGTTCATTGTTCTGTTAGGTATATTTCAAGCACCATCGATACCTGTGCCTTTCGTCTTTGACTTTCCCATTATTTCTCTCATTTTGCACCTCTCCCGTCTCCCAACCTCACCCCCCTGACCCTCCACCGAAATGTCGGACCAGAGCCAGAGAAACGGCCGTCGACCTACCAAACGGAAAGACAAGATGTCGGATCCCGTAAATCTCGAGTTCGGACGCCCGGACATCAATTCCTACCTCATTGAAACGTTCGCCAGTAAGCCGGGAAGATCTGGCAGCAAAACCAAACGCGACCGGCAGCCAGCAGATATGTCCATAGACATGTCCAGGTCGGCGAGGGTCCCCAGGCAACCTGAGTGCCTGTCCGAATTGGAGGTGCGTCGGTATGGTCACTAATAAATATAGCCGGTCGGGTTGGTCAGCTGCTTATCGGGTCGAGCAAACACCCTGAGGTTTGTACGGTACAGACGATGGCCGAACATTGTACATATGTGCAATGGTCCCGCGGCACGTACGATAAGCTTTGAGTGCGATGGGTACGTGTACAGTATGCCTCGTTTCCGGAAGACTATGGATGCGTTAATTTTTTTGCGGAAGGCCGTAGTGGTGGTGTGCTGCACAATGGAAATCGACATGTACACACCTAGGGATGTGCGGTGATTCCCTTGCCGGGCCGACCACCGGTTCGGAGATTCTTCGCCCGAAATTCAAAGAAGCTACCTGTCGAAACCAGACGCTGCATTGAAAACAACCCGCAGACCCTGGACGTGGATCAATCTACTTCATTGCAGGACAACCGTGCTTCGCGGGGGCAGAGCTTGTAGGCCCATACGAGTCTGGCAGACGGCACCGCTCAACAGCCCCAATCGGTTGTCGCGCATACATCTGGCCGGTCGGATTGTGCATCGAATTGAGCATGCAAATAGCTCTTACATTTACACGTAGCGTGGTCTAAGAGCCCCCGACAATTTGACGAGCCTTGGGATGTGTTTTTTAACGGGGTTGGGCTTTAAGTTAGCTTAGCATCACTTTTGGAGTGATGCATATGGCGCTCCTGAAATGAAGAACATCGGAAATAGTAAACTCTGCGCCCACAATCCGTTTCGCAGCATGTGTCATATACACCCGGCAATACCACAGGTAACTGCTATCCGACATAGTTCCATAACATGCTATCATTTGATGTTACCGCTGTGCTGGATGAATCTGGTTGACACCTATCGTGGCGTGCGCCATGAATAGGCCTTTAACAACAGACTCGTCGGTTTTGGATCCCGGTCAGCGTTGAAAATGACCGACGACACTGTTGATGTTACTCCCCGCGCCCGTGGACCAATCTGATTGACCTTTCCAGAGATCGCGACGGCTCAACACCGACCAGAAGCTGTACAAAGAAACCCTCATGAGGGCCGACGCAACAGTGCTCGAAGACGACGAGTACCAACCCCAGGAGGTGAGAGAATGTGTCCCCCGATGGGTTTGAATAGGCGATACGGCGAGCCTCATGTCCGCAACAAGATTTCGTCTCCATTGCAGAGCGAAAGCTACACCAAACGGTAGCAAGTCTACGAATGCCCCGCGCGTTTCACTTCAAACGTTTTCGTGCTTAAGCGCAGAAAAACGTTGGGAGGGTCTCGTTCATTTCCCGTCTCGATCAAAACGCGTGCGATCTCACTAAGATCTGGGCGGCACGCGCCATGGTATGGCCCATCCAGTTAATGCCATTGGCCCATTATCCTGTCCTAACTGCCTGAACCGTCTTCACCGCCCTCTTGTCTGCGACGAACGACTGTTCATCCAGACCGAAGGCACGAACAGCACGGGTGCCACAACCGAGACCTCTTCCATGTCCACGATTACCGACCGACCGCTAAGGTGGCTGGTGCTGTACTGCGGCGCCAATCTCAAAGTCGAGGAGGTGGGTCGAGGAGAAGAATAAGCCACTAAGAATGAGAGCTAATCTGCATATTGTAGGGGGGGTCCAACATCTTATAACCACATGTATTTCGACGAGCGTAGCGAATCGAAAAACACGTTTCAACTTCGCCCAACGGCTAGAATGCGAATACACGAGTGTTACAGCATTCCGACTCGATCTTCAGGTTATGGCACCGCGTGATTCGAAATCCGGTAAATCCAAGAAGTGCTCCCGTTATCGTGTCACTTTTCACGTTTTCCGAGGAATTAGGGACGGTTGTGGGAGAACAATTTGGAGCAAGAAATGTTTAAGGGTTTTTTACTTCCAGTATCGCGCAAAATAACTTCGGTCCCACTAAAAGGCTTTAGAAATGTTGGACCCGACTCACGCCGATATTCCGATCTGTGTCAAAAAGAGAGCGTATTAAAGACGAAAACTTCGTGACGAAAGTGATTTGGCACGGTGACAGAACACCGCAAAAGGCGAGGCCGCTGTCAAGAAAGTACATGCGCCCTATACGGACTCTTGCGCTCTTATTGGTGTCATCTGATGTGTACCTTAGGTAACTATCTGAATGTTTTTTTTCTCATCTTGACGGTCGAACGTGGCAGGCCATCGCCAGAACGTGTGACGATCTCAACGTCAACTGGCAGAAGGAGTACTTCGGAGCCTGGTAAACCAGCGCGCAATGATTGGGAGGAGGAGGAGGAGGATCAGGAGTACTGGAAACAAGATTTCCCGCTATAAATAACAGCACTCGCTCCACCTCCAGCCAGCTCCTTATAATTTAGATCGGGAACGATGAGCACCCAGGAACCGTTGTGGGTTTTACCCAATATGAAGCCGTTATCCACGCAAGTGGGGAAAAATCACCAGTACTCGGATATACTGTTGGGATAACCACTATAGACGCCTGCTACCATACAGGCGTTTTAGTTTTGCCAAACTGCTTCCAGATGACGGGCCTCCCGAGCAAACAACCATCGACACGTCATCCTTGTTTTGTCTCGATACGCGTTTGTCGCGTGTCTAGGCCCATGTATGTTTTCATTGGATTGAACGTTGATGTTGGTTCGACATCGGGATTTGGGGAGGCATGTAGAGGCCATCACGCGCGTGGGACCTCAGAAAGATTATGGCCCACCTCTGCCGTGCGCACGCGTCTATAGTGTACACAGTAGGGTGTTCACGTTTTTCTTCGACTCAGCGCCACTCAGACGCGCGCTATACAAAAAGAGATAGGCACTGATTGGTCAACTTTTTTCCTGGACGGCGGGGCTTCTAAACTCCAAAGCAATCAAAGTGCCATTGTCGTTGTGTGATGTTTGTTTTTGTTTTCTTGCATGATAGATCTAGACGCCACACGTTTGTTCGTCGGTTGGGATTTCAGTTTCTCTCAGCACCAGTGCCACGGCGAGGGATAGAGGTCTTGTAGCGAAGAGCACACCAGAAGCGAAACGACGCACTTCTGCCGTCGTAGCGTGTGTGCTCACGGGAATGGCACGCGACTGGATACCTGCATCGTGCTGACGCGCTGGTTGGCTTCGCGATATCGACCATGGTCGTGAATGGAGTTGTTTGCTGACAATGAGCTACGCTGCGCCAAGCAAACAATGTAAAGGCCGTTTTTTTTTCATGGGGTACTGGGTCACCACGACAGGCGTGTGGCGTTAACATGGTATATAAAAGATGGGGGGTGTAATACTATGATCCCAGCGCAATTATTTCGATGCGAGTAGAACAAGGAAGCATTGGACTGTAGCCCTTTTGCGAAAAGAATGAAGCCGTGTATCGCAGTGGGGGAGGGAGGGGGGGAGGTAACCCTGCTTGGTGACCCCGGACTTGAGTTACGACTGTAAAGGAAGGAAGAAATATTACTCCAAAATATGAGGCGGGATGAGCAAAAGCATGAAAAATACAAGAAAAAAAAAAACTTGGTCTTGGTAACTTGGTCTCCGTATCTATTCGTCTCGGTATCTTGGTCTTGGCATCTTGTTCTTCCAGCGAAATCAAGATTGGAGGGTGCAGCGTCATCACCGTCTCGTCAAGGTGGTCAAACGTGGAATGCGTGTCATGATAAAGGTGTCGTGTTTAGTCTGAAATTGGCTTCTGGGTGACTGGGCTCCTTACCCCAAAAACGTCGGGAAATACGCCCCCTTTATTTATAATGATTCTCATTCAACACGTACCTCAGGGCATAGGATCTTTCTTCCGGTGAACAGCTTTATTTTTTCTCCAAATGAGTTTTTTTGGTTACGAAGGGCTCCGAACGTGAGGAAAATCACAAAGGAAAGAAAAAAAAATGTTGTGCACACGTATACCGTGATACGCGTCGTGGGATAAAAATAGCGGCGGGCCTTCTGAGCAAACTCCTGGAATGCGAGCAGTGACGAAAACTTCTACGGAGAACGTCGGCGAACTTTTAACGGCACCTTTCGAAAGCAGCGTCTCGGTCGCTAAACGAATCGCACCAAGGACATGGAACCTGCGCAAAACCGGAACGTTTTGCGGTAGATGACGATCCGAAGGTGCCCAGACTGTCGGCCGTTTGCCCCACTACAGTAGTATTATGTCGACGAAACGGGTAGAGTCCCGTCCACCCGCGGCTGGAACGGCCCAATCAACCCGAAACGTGCTTTTTGGCCAACCAATGCCCATGGCCCGGGCCGCCGACGACCAAACAACCCTCACAGGAAATAAAGAGGATAGGATCTAGGTTTCCAGGCAACATAGCGCTCTCCGGAATGGATATTGGTAGTGTATCAGTAAGTGATTCCGTGAACATCAGTATATTTCTGGGTTTGGAGGCGTGTATCATGTCAGTTTTCGTGCGTGTGTTGGGACTGACTGGAGTTTGTGAACTAGACGAGGGATAACCTTCTCGTTTTGACTGTTTGCGGCGATGGATGCGGCGACGGGGATCGGTGGATGGCGGGGCATGAGCTTATAGCTTTGTGATGCTTTTTGTATGGTGTAATTAGACTAGTTGCTTGTTGGTTGTCTGAGTTAAAAAAAAAGTTGTGCACCGTCAGATAACGGAGTGGAAAACAACCGTTCGTCGCGGAAATCTGCCTACTGTAGTAGTACGACAACGAAATTCGAGCGCAGCCATTGGGTGCGAACGTTCACGCGCAATCGAGGTGCCGTGTATACACCTCGTATATGTGCTACCCCCGATGTTCTTGCTGCGAGCGATTTTGTGCGTTCTCTGGAAACGGTAGCCGGTACTCAGAGAATGTATGTACGCGCCTCTCCCATCAATGGAGAAATATCGTACCTTGTATTCAGTAGTTAACTTCGTCGATGACGGGGGCGGGGAGCGTAAGTTGCCCCTTGCTTTGTTGTCGCTTCGTGCCCATCGACTGGGACAATCCTGCGTCCACGTAATGTTTCCCAGGGCTGCGCCATCTCCAGGGCCTTTCGGGCTAGACTCTGCATTGCTCAGCGATGAAACATTTGCGCAAGTTTGGTGTGGTTTTTTTTTCGCCCCGAAGCTGGTAAAAGTTTCGCCCCCCCCCCACACACACGTGGATTCACTTGCCCCCCCTTTGTGTGTTGTAGTCCGTTGTGTTATGTGTTAAGTGGTAGTTGTTCTCACGCTGGGTGATGGACGTCGGGGGACCTGGGAGGACCGAAGTAAGAAATAATATGACAGCGAGTGGAGTGTTGCAAATTGTTTCGCTCCGAGATGAGTTTTCTCATGAGGTATGGTACACGTGTTCGATTTCCAGGGGTAAATATGCTCGATGTTATTCTGCGTTCGACGTTCAGACGCTTATTTCCCCGTTCAATGGGGGGTGTGCTTGTACGGGACCACCGGTGTTTTTTGTCGGCAGCATCGGTCTGTGCATATGTTGAGCCCCGAGCGTTGCAGCTCGGTATCCAGCACAGCACCACCCGAATCTGACTTGGGCTTTGGGCCTCGAGCGTGTTGAACAAGAACACAGTAGAGGGGGTGCCCCCTCCTGTTTGTCACAACTTGGTCTGAGGTACCATACTCTCATACTCGCACGAGTGAAACTCTACCTCACCGACAGAAACACGTTAACCGTTTATATTTTGGCGCGGCGTAGCTAACTATCCCCCAATGGGGGGTCATATCGTAAAATCAAAACAGCACGAAAGCCTACCACCGCATAGGGCAGGGGGGTCACTCGCGCGAAGGGCCCCAAGACACTGCGAAAAAAAGGTCCCTTATGAATGGACCCGTACCATTGGTCTTTACGCCTGCCCAATAACACTCGACTATATAACCTGCAATACTGCGAGGAGCGGTCGAGTCAGCTCGTACGATTTGTACATGGTGAATCATCGTTCGGTGTGGCCACTTGAACAAGATCAGCCCATCGTTGGGAGAGTGATAGGTAAGAGAATGAAGCTGCGCTGGACACGTGCGATGCAGAAGGCCACAGTATCAATATATCAAGCAATGTAGAGTTAGCTTCTCAGTCGTTTTGGAACCGGATATCGCGAGCGAGTTCCAGTGCTCCACGTGCGATGTTACCAACCGCCTCATGTTGGCACAAAATCAGCACCAACATTGCCATATATTATTGTGCATGTGTTGAAGCATCCCCTTGATGTGTGGCACGGATCCGGAAACTCCCACCATACCCGTTGGTTGTTTGAACCAAGACTTGCTAGTATGCCCGACGTGGGAAGGTGTGATAGCCGGTTATTTTTTCGACCCCTTTTGTATCTCTTAAGCCCCGACAAGCCCCGGTAACGTTTCGTGCAATAACTGCGAAACCGATCCCCACACAAAATGCGACTAGTTTGTCGAAACGCCGGTCTTCGGCCCTGGTAATAGTCTATAGTTGGGTGGTATCGACCATTTGGATTTCACGTTGAAATGTAATCGGCACAACATCGTTGACGTTATTTCATTTCAAGGGCAACGATGCCCTGGAGATACGAAACACCATACATATAGTGCTAAGAGCGAGATCACCTCAAATGCAGGTGCATTTTACGATGTCCGCCCGTTGGCAGCCATCATAGACTGACTGTACAATAGACCAAACGGGAAGAAGACGATTGTTTTGCCATATCGATCTAAGTTTTGGGGAAAAGAAACGCTAAAACGCTGAGTTTTTGAGGAGGCAGAAAACTTATATACATAGGCACGGTGAAAATCAGGAGCGTTAAATAGTACATTCGAGCCAACAATAATATGAAAAGGAAGTACAGCCAGATATATATGTTAAAATTGCGGTAGACCACACTATCAACCTAATACATAGGGTATTTCGTACATACCGTGTGCATGATCGCCGCCCAGCCTATGCCAAACGAAGTCTGACTAACGTAGTAACTTAATTGAGCGCGGGTACAACAAGAGTAAATTTCAAATCACTGACGATTCGCACCTCTCCCTCTCGTGCTCAATGGTGGTGACATTGTATGACCACATCACCTCGCCTGTTGTATTTTGCAACTAAAAGTATATATTTCATATAATTGTGGATGTCAGAAAATACTGGTAACTACATGATGTTGTATATTCTATCTTGCGATCCAAGTACAACAACAAATTATGTAGGGTTTAACCCGTTCTTTACCACACCTAAAGATTGCGTTACATACGACATCTAACACCTATTTTTCTCTGAAATAACAAACAATACCAGGCAGATGAGATAAAGGGATGTCTCCTGGCTATAACCGCCAGATATGTCCCCTTTGAGGATACATATTTTCTTCGCATATATTGAAGTGTCCCGCCCACCGTCCCCTTCCCCCCCGATCCCTCTTGTTCAAACGCCCCACCTAAAATCAAAACCTGCCTGGGAGTCGTAAACACTACCAGGCAACTGATATCACCTCATTATCTTTCTAGAGCCATCCATACCGTAGCTCCAATTCACCCTCCCCCCCCCTTTTATTTTATTTTTCCGCCCTTTTGTTCAAACGCCCCACCTACAATCGAAATCGGCCAGAGTAATATACTCTTCTTCGCAATTGATGCCATGCCATTATCTTTCTAGCCCTCCATGACGTAGCTTTCATTAAATACCCCCCCCCCCCCCCAAACGCCCCCTCCTTCCCCACCATCCACACCATCGCCTAGACCTTGTACCAAGCGTATCGCAAACCCCTACATTTATGCGACCTAAAGATGTTAGTTAAAAAACCCTTTCTCCCCCCCCCCTTCCCCCCTTCCCCCCTTCCCCTCGTCCCCCTCCCCTCCCCTCACCCCCTCGAACGCTCCGCCATCTCCTCACTGGTTGTACGACGTACAGGATAGGATGTACAGTTTCCACGCACAGATTGAGCTGCCCCCCCGCCCCTCCCCCCCCCCCCCCCCTTGATCAAACCCAGGCCCCCTTGTCCTTAAATGCTCCGCCCTCCCCTCACCGGTTATTCGACTTACAGGATTCACTTGATAAACGGATGCATTTCCTTCCACAGCTGTCAGATTTTGTCCCCCTCAGAAACGGGTTTTATAGTTTCCGCGCACAGACTGACTAACATCACCCTGTTGACCCCGATAGCTACACGGTAGTTGCAAGGGGAGTCGCCGACCTATACCCTTAATGAGGACACACGACCTGTAATACGCGCGATCGGAGTATCACAAACAGCTTGCAAAGATGAGTTTCGACAAAATCCTCGATCTCACAGCCGGAGAGTGTATTTTCATTTGTACAATAATTTTATTGCTGTACCTTCGTCAAGCTCACATTGTGATCTTGACGAATGATGCGTCACCAAGTTGCAACCACACCACTTGCTTCTCCTATGATCACGGTGAAAGTTGAAATCGGCTATGTATTGGCCCTGCATTGGTCGAAAACAGTTTGCACAAAATGCGCACAGCAGTCTAACTGGCGAACAAGCGGGCAGGCGGACAGACTGACAGAAAGACAGACAACAGACAGACGGACAAAAACGGTTACACTACCTATGTACCATCATGGTAACCTCAAGCGCGGCCGATTACATACAGTACGCCACGGTGCTTCTGATATTGGTAGCTAATACGATGTGGGTAGACCCTGCAACCATCGACGGTAGCAGTGTTGCGTCTCGCTGCAAATAAATGGTGTCGGACACGTCCTGCTTCACGCACAGATTTGAGTCCGCTACAAGGAAATAGGTTATCATCCAAAGACATTCACGACTGCAGCAAATCCTTTGCACGAAGGAACTCAAGCGGGTGAACATACTGCGGACGATATACAAAGCTGATCAGTTGCAGTGCACGTACCTGTACAAGGCGCGCGCCTAGCTTACACTGCCCGTTTGCTGCACATTCGCACCATCATTAGGACTTGCGAACAACGTGTTTTGTCGCTGTACAGGGGAGGCGTACACGTGCTTAGGAACGTACTATTAGTACTTGGAAATCAAGTTGGACCCTGCTCTTTTGGGGAATGGTGCAGACCGGTACCATGTGATGCTGTTGCTGTATATATTGTTAATGGTGTAGAGGGGTCACATATGTGGCTCCTTGTGGGGCTTCACCTCGCCCCGATTATTGCGGCGTTTAATTCGCTATTGCTATAGTACTACTACTATTACCGCTACTACTACCATTACTACTACTGCTACTACTACTACTACTACTACTACTACTACTACTACTACTACTACTGCTACTACTACTACTACTACTACTACTACTACTACTACTACTACTACTACTACTACTACTACTGCTACTACTACTACTACTACTACCACTACTACTACTACTACTACTACTACTGCTGCTACTACTACTACTACTACGTACTGGTGATGTTGAGTTGTTTTGGCGTATGAAACATCTCACCTTCAGGCAAGTTCTCCACCAGCCCTGTTTTCACCCGTACAGCGTACTACTGACCGCAAGTGGTCAGGTTAACCTACAGACCACGGACGGACTTGATTATGCAAGTTAATGTGAGAACAACAACAACAAATACAACAACAACAACAACCACAACAGCAACAACAACAGCAACAACAGCAACAACGACAACAACAACAACGACAACAACAACAAAAATAACAACAACAACAACAACAACAACAACAACAAGAACAACAACAACAACATCATACTACGTACCAGGCATTATGTAGCAGCAGTGGAAAAAGCAAATTTTAGACTGGAAAATGATGATGATAACCATGGCCCACAACTATTATTATTATGTTATGGAAATTAATTTACACTCCAGCTGTGAGATCGAGGATTTTGTCGAAACTCATATTTGCAAGCTGTGTGTGATACCCCGATCGCGCGTGTTAGGGGTTGTCTGTCCTCATTCAGGACATAGGTCGGCGATTCCCCTTGCAACTACTGTGAGTGTACCTATCAGGGTCAACATGATGATGTTAGTCAGCCTGTGCACGGAAACACTATATAACCCGTTTGTGAAGGGGACAAAATCTGACAGTTAGATGTGGAAGGAAATGCATAAGTGTATTTAGTGTATCCTGTGAGTCGAACAACCGGTGAGGGGAGGGCGGAGTTATTAACGGCGTGGGGGGCTGGGTTTGAACAAGATGGAGCGGGGAGGGGGGAGGGGAGGGGTGGGGGGCCGGCGGGGCAAGTCAATCTGTGCGTGAACAATATAAATCATTTTAGGGGGTAAATGTGACGGTTTTGGAAGTATTGCACCACCAGGTTATCATATACATCCTGTAAATCGCACAACCAGTGGGGGGAAGGCGGGATGTTCGAGGGGGTAGGGGGGGGGGGGGTTGGGGGGGCAAAAGGGTTTTTAACAGGTTTAGGTCGCATATATGTATTGGCTTGCTATTCGCGTGGTGCTAGGTTTAGGCGATCGTGCGTGCGGTTGGGAAGGACGCTGCGTTGGGTGGGGCGGGGGGGGGGGGGGGGGTGAATTAAAGCTACGTCATGGATGGCTAGAACGATGATGGCGTAGTGTCAATTGCGTAGAAGTGTTTATTACTCCTGGCCGATTTCGATTTTAGGTGGGGCGCTAGAAAAAGAGGGAACGGGGGGGGGAAAGAAGGCGGGGGGGTGGGTGGGGTACGGGGGAGGGCGGAAATGAAGTGGAGCTACGGCATGGATCGTTAGCAATATAGTATTATGAGGTGATATCAGCTGGTTGGTAGTGCTTCCTACTCTGGCAGATTTTGATTTTAGGTGGGGCGTTTGAACAAGAGGGATCAGGGGGAGTGTGGAGGCGGGCGGGACACTTTAATATGTGCTTTTTATATTACCCCTTCTAATCGTTTGCACAATTTACTTCCCGGCTTCCGGACAAGCCCTGGTCACAGGTCTCGTCCCGTATCTGCCTAGGTTATTGCCTATGACGTATGTCGCGCACAGGCCCGCTCCTCGTCGATTATTTCATCTAGAGTGTTGTTGCTAACTCACGCTCTCGCGCTTTCCACACGTCAACCTGTGCATGATAAAAATGGCTCTACGAACTTGAACGAGGATGCACTCGGGGGGACTCGAACGCACGGAGTTGACCTATACCAGGCTCGATAATAACCTTATACGCCGCCGGGGTGACCGCATATAATACCCCAGGTGTGTTTGTATACAGTTCCTGGTAGGTTGGAAGTCTGTCCGGATCACTTCTACAAACAAGCTGGGCCAGGAAGGCGCCGAAGACCCCAGCACGGTATTGAAGATCATACGATGTGTAGGTGATGCAACAGCCTGTTCAACGGGTTAACTTAACCGTTACATCATCCGCTGGAACTGTGGCGCGGCTCGACTCAATACAATAATAACAACAAAAAATGGCGAAGATCGCGAGTTTGAAAAGATCGTTTTAAATCGTTAACGAGCACGGGGAATGCTGTATCACACCCTTTGCGTGATGCAGACACGGGCATGCGCGGTAGGGATGAATAACACGTAGTATGTATGTCCCCGTTTGGCAGCTATGACCGCGGTTTGTCCAGACCGTCGGTGAGTAAAATGTGAACGGCAAAAAAGCCTCCTATGACATGATGAGCTCGAAACTCAAAACGACGACGACATAAAACCAAATGTGATGCCGACGACTGGTTACTGCTATGTGGCGAAACAATTGGTGCGAAGTTTACAGCCTGTCTTACTAACCATGCAATGTCCCCTTTCCGGCATGATAAGTTGCACCACCACCACAGCTCTTTCTGTCGATTCCTGAAAAAGAACGTTCAACCAATCTGAGAGTACAATGTGAACCGCAAAAAAAGCCTCCAATGGCATGATGAGCTCGAAAAAAAAATCGACGACGACATAAAACCAAAGAATATGTTGTGATGCCAACGATTGGTTAGTAATATGTGGCGAAACAATTATTACGAAGTCTACACTTTTTAATACTAACCGTGAAATGTTCCGTCTCCGACACAATGAGTTGCACCACCAACGCAACCGCTCTCTCAGTTGATTTCGAATAAAAAGGCGTTTAACCAATCTGAGAGTTGTACTTAGTGACTAGACTACGCCGTCCACATAATATAACATGTTTGTGTTTGTGTTGTAGATAAAATGTTTGGCATGACATCAAGGGCAGGAGAGAGAGATGTCCTCGGAACAGTAGCGATCGACGCCCACCGCACGTTTCATCATGACTCGACAGCACTACCAACCCGAGCATCAGGACTGGGCTTGATCTCCTCTAGCCTGCCACATATTCAGGGAGTACACAGGAATTGCGTACAAACCCACCACACCAAGAAGAGTTATCTCGCACTATATCAATCATTTGTTTTAAGCATTCCGAATTCAACAGGTGCCTGGTTTTGTGCCCGACAATGCGGGTGATGTAGTTTCCGTGCGCAGAACAAGGTGGAAAGTCCTTGTCCTGTTGGCCCTGGCATTAGCAGCGGAGGACTATATTCACCGAGCTGTAACCTTCACTAGGGCGTAACACGAGCGACCGAAATGTCACACGCAGCTGGTGAAGCCGAGTTTTGATCACCATCCTTCATGGTCGATCTCACAGCTGAAGTGTATTTTTTTCAATTTTTAAAAAGATATTTGTAAGTAAGTGGCTGTCTCAGGTAATCGTCGATATGACCGGTATTGCTTCTCAATAAGGCTGCCTCTGCCCCTCGCGGCGATATTTATCGAAACTTTAAATGTCAAAGGAATGATAGGTGATAGTAGGTGATAGTAGGTGATAGTAGGTTATAGTAGGTGATAGTAGTAGGTGATAGTAGGTGATAGTAGGTGATAGTAGGTGATAGTAGGTGATAGTAGGTGATGGTACGTGTCACCGCAATGCAATCCCGGGGATGAGATGCTGAAATCCCAAAGTCCTAGGTTTCGATTTTCTGCCTCTCCTAACCTCGAGCTCAACAGCAGCAGCAGCAACAGTTACAGTAGTCACCAGGTGAAATAGTGAAGGGCGGAGTTACAGGGAGCCGGCCGTACCCACAAAGAACGTGGAATCTTGATTGAAATTCTGTTATTTAGTTTATATCAGATGGGCTTGCAAGTGTACAAACAAACCCGGTATACATATATATCACAAACCACGGACAGGCTAAACACTACTAATGGCAACAACGCAGACGAAGTCATCACCGAGGACCAGCGCCCGAATGGGTAGGGTGGACCGCAACTTGACGAATTCGGGTTGAAGGCCGATCTTTCATGGCCGGGGTGGGTGAGCTTGCACAAGTTCCACACTAGCCGGAAAGATGACTTTCCGGGTGGCAACCTCCACCGAGCCTGGCCCTCGGGGGGACAGGCTGGGTCGACATAATCACGTATCGGCACACAACGACAGCTTGCGCTGCCGGGGTAGTAATGAGGACCGCCAATACGGACAGCCCACGCCATCTATATAGTTGGAACCGAAGGATACGTCAGCTAGCGCGGGATTGTGAAGGCAATTGAGTTAAATCGACACACGACGTGGATGAAAGCAAGTCGAAGTGTGGTGAGCTTAAGCTCTACTTTTCCCCGTTACGCAACAACAACAGGATAAAAAGAAATAGTCGTCGAACCACCTCCAGAGGCAGTACCCATATGTTCATTATATATTGGGTTCTGAATTTCCCCGCTCTGTATGGGGAGGAGCATCGCCGCATGGTCTACCACCTGCGTACTGCTGTGGCTGAGGATATTGGGGGTGTCCGACGCCATCAGCATTGCCCCCGTAAACAACTAACAAGCAACTAACAAGCACAGGTAAAAATACTTACAGCAAGCACGAGTGGTGGTGGTTGCTGCTGCCATCGTCAATTATTGTCTGTTATCAACGCGTTTTCCCCTCGTGACGTCCGAACAACTATAACACGTGACGCTAGACCTTATTTACCACTGAGGAATACCAAACGTAGGTGTTGTACAACTTAATTCCGGCTGGCACCGAGAAACATCACCAATTTAATGTCCATCAAGCAAAACCAACTCGCTTGTGATTTGAATGCACGAAGTGTTTTTGTGGCAGTGTATTCTTACAAAAATTAAAATACACTCCAGCTGTGAGATCGTTTCTTTTTTTTTTTTTCGGTCGAAACTCATATTTGCAAGCTGTGCGTGGTACTCCGATCGCGCGTATTACGGGTTGTGTGTCCTCAATAAGGATATATTATAAAAATTAAAATACACTCCAGCTGTGAGATCGAAGATTTCGTCGAAACTCATCTTTGCAAGCTGTGTGTGATACTCCGATCGCGCGCATTACGAGTTGTGTGTCCTCATTAAGGATATAGGTCGGCGACTCCCCTTGCAACTACAAGTGTAGCTATCAGGGTCAACAGGATGAGTTTGGTCAGTCTTGTGTGCGGAAACTATAAATCCCGTTTCTGAGGGGGACAAAAGCTGACAGCTGTGAAGGGAAAGGGGGGCCTGGTTTTGATCAAAAGCGAGCGGGTTTGGAGGGGGGCGGAGGGGGGGGGGCAAAGGGGCAATTTGTGCATGTAAGCTATAAATCCTTTCGAGGGGATAAATCTGACGGTTTTGGCACCAGTATCCATAGGTATTATATAGTCGCAAAAACTTCCACCGAAAGCACGGTCGCTGACGTCACTTTTACTACGTTATGTAGACACGTAGACAAGTGTGCCATGGTTGATGGGGAGCGGGAATCGGATCGCAGGGAAACAGCGTCCCAACATCCGATGAGAACATCTAACATCTAGAGGGGGGGGTCTTAGTATTAGATATTATAGTTAATGTCACCAACCATCATGTCGTAACTTGATGACACTTAAAACAACCTGAAATACATTGCGAGTTGCTAATACGACAGGCAGTTTTCAGCTTGATAGTTAGTTGTCGTTTATCGATGCAGTATTTTGCACGCAGAAGTCTCGGCTGCAATATCTTAGATATTATATCATGCACAGCAGTTTGCTGGCTACTCATATCCAGACACCTGGTACATGTACGTACTCGTACTCTTTGAGAGGGACAGTCTTCCGTGTCTCTCTTAGAACCCGTAGAAAGATGTTTAAGATGCGAGCTATTGCTGAAGCAACAGTGTAGGCTAGGTACGGTCATGATTACGTACACCGAGGTAAGAGTTGTTTAAACAACAAGCTATAGCGTCTCGTATTGGGGTCGTTTACGCTCTTGGGGTGATAGCTTGTATTTATTGGTTTCGGTTCGAACCAGATTCTGAGGGTATCTTTGTCTTCGAGCTGCGATCAGCGCACTACGCGCACGCCCTCCATGTGGTCACTCCACATCTAGACTACACATCAGATTTCTACATCTATCTGAACCTTGCTCGCCATCAGCTTTCATCTGCTGAGCAAAGCAAGATAGAAAATAAATTAACATGTCGGCTTGGGGTCGCCGAACAACATCATAATCTTCTCTTCTGCATTTGGAGCTCTTCTCCTACAGGCTCATCTAACCGTGGCCTGCGTTTTCCTCAAGTCATGTGGGCTGTGCCTTTATCGGGTCATCCGGATGCCAGCTTACGACCGTTCACCAGCTAAGAGCTGATACACGCCACGTGCCATCTCATATATAATATGTTAGAATAGGCCACAACCGTCGTGTCGCGCAAACGCGAGGAGCGGCCCCCCGTTCTACAATAGAGGTGCACCATTTGTTTTCTGAGGTTTCCCCAACTTGGGAGCTTTAACCCTCTCCTAAAAACTGATTGGAGAAACCCACAACTGCTACCTGATGCAAACTCCCATGGCCGAGGTACGCAACGAAGACTCGTGCAAACAAGTAACCTATTTCCGACTTGAACTAAAGAGCCCCGTCAAGCAGAAACCATGTCACACGAAAAGTGCTACCCCTATCGTAGCGCGCGTCCGGCAGCAAGGTTCAAGGTAATCACTCAGGACGGTTGATCAAGAAATCTACAGCTGTTTACGGGAGCTTCATTATGAGTACGACGAGGGGAAGATCAGAGTTCGAAGTTCCACAGGTACTTCGTTGAAACGTGAGTGAGCGTGTGCAAAGAGGGTCTCCCACAGACGTCCATCAGCAGCTGTTACTTCAGTTAAGGAAGCCTTTACTGTGCGAGACACCAAGATAACATCGTCGCCACGTTGGAGCATTGGTTGTACCCTGTTGTCAACCAACGCCGCCAATGGTTGACGGGTCGTCGCTGTCTGCTTGACCCGGGATCGCACCCAGGTTCTTTTGAGGTACGCCTTGGAGCCAAGCTGAACAACGCGACAACCGTCAGGAGGAGGTTCACACGCTCACAACAGCATAAGGACAGCCGCGGGCAAAGCTTGAGACAGGATTTGCAGAATCAACACAGAACGATCAAGAAAGCCACTGGTGACATCTCCGGCTTTCGTCGTACACCTGCAAGCCAACGTCATGCTTCCTCTGCATTCTGAAATGAAGAGCCCACTAAAATCGAGGCCAAGACGCAAAGAATGGCTGCATAATGTTTGTGGTATGCGGTTGTTCGATACGGGTCCGCGGATATTTGGTGGTTTCGTATATTCTGGGGTTTCGTATTATGTGTCGAGGCATTATTCGGTATATGCCTTGGAGTGTGGAGCTGCCCCCCCGCGGGGCGGTCGATGATGTTAATGATACGACCCGGGCTTTGATGATAACGATACTGCCCGTATATATGTGAGTGGTGCAGCCGGTGACAATCAGGTGCGGCTTACCTCCTGTGTGGTTTATATGGTGCGGTCTCTGACAGAACGGTATTGACCCACCTGGTGTGTATTTGGTATCTGGTGTACGAGTATTTCATCTTCTCTCCTCGATCTACGCCGTAGCGGCACGCCGCGAGGTTACACAGAACACGTTATACAGCAAGCGAATTCAAACACGATTATCGTGGGTTTCCGGGCCCGGAGCTTGCTGAAGGGTTGTTGTTATGGCCGAGGAGGCCGAGCTGCTTCGGCAGCAGCTTGAGGAAGTGTCGATTAATTTGGCTCAGCGAGACGCGACGTTGGCTGAGCGAGACGCGACGGTGGCTGAGCGAGACGCGGCGTTGTCAGTGGAGAGAGCGTTGAGGATGTCCGCCGAGGCAGCGGTTCAGTCGGGTACCGCTGGGAGGAGCGGGCGGCCCATGCAGCAGGCAAGTGCTGGGCAGCCTGTGCTGGAGCCAGATTACCGTCACCTCCAGACCCCCCCGGCGCTCATCTTGTCGTCGCAAAACAGCATGCGGGTGCCCAAGTTTAACGGGCGCAGTCAGCTGCACCTGTGGTCACGCAGGTTCCAAGCTTCCTTGACGGCGCGGGGTCTGATCGGGGCGCTTGAGCCCACGACCGACCCAATTCGGATAGCCGGGGGATTAGGAGGGATGGAGGAGCGCAACCGATCCATCTATCTTCATGGGCAGCAGAGAGTCGAGAAGTGCGAGAAGGCATGGGAATTTCTCATGGAAGCCATGCAAGGACAGCCTGTGGAGGAACGGATGCATGCCGCTGGGTCGGTGGAGGGAGCATGGAAGGCTGTGATGGCCAGGTATCAGCCGCAGGGTGATGCCGAACGAGATCATCTCGAGAAAGACTTCGAGAACATAGAGATGCAGGGGGATGAGGACCCCAAGCTGTTCTTTGCCCGTGCTGAGGGGAAGCTCAATGTGCTGTCCACATTGGGTATCCGCAAGTCGGATCGCGACGTGGTTCGCATACTCACACGTCGTCTTTCGTCCGAGTTTTACGACGTGGAGCAGCGCACTAGCTTGCTTCGACCCGGCCTCACGCGATCGGAGATGGAGGGAATCGTCCGCACCTCCCACGCTAACCGCAAGACGAAAGAGTTGGAGGAGCGGAAGTTAGCGGCGGTCGTGTCAATGGCTGCTGCGCCGTTGGCGGATCCCCACGCCCTCGCCGTCGGTGGGGGTTTTCAGGGCAGATTAGGCGCCGGGCAGCAGCAGCAGCAGCAGCAGCGGCAATATGGGCAGCAACAGCAGCAGCAACAGCGGCCGTATGGGCAGCAACAGCAGCAGCAACAGCGGCCGTATGGGCAGCAACAGCAGCAGCAACAGCAGCAGCAACAGCGGCCATATGTGCAGCAACAGCAGCAGCAGCAGCGGCCGTTTGGGCAGCAACAGCAGCAGCAGCGGCCGTATGGGCAGCAGCAGCAGCAGTTGGGGGGAGGGCAACAGCAGCAGCGTGGGGGTGCAGGCCATAGTTACCAGCACCAGCAGCAGCAGCACCCACCCCAGCCGCAGCAGCAGCCCCAGCACCAGCTGAGGCCGGGGGGCAATGGTGGGGCAGGTAACACCGGAAGTGGGTGGTACTAGCCGGAGTCTCCTCCGCCTCCAGGAGCGTCCATGGAGGAAGTGTACAAGTGCGGTCGGTGTGGTGCCCTCGGGGACAAGTCCGACATTTGTCGAGCGCCGAACGCTTTTTCGGGGGTCTGCAGCACTTGTGGAGCTTACGGTCACATGGCCAGGCAATGCCGCACTGCTCCGCCCACCCGCATGCATGCAAACATTGTCGCGGCCCCTCCGAACGGCCCTCAGCCCCCCGAGGAGCACTACAGCAGCCCCCCACCACCACCACCAATACTGGGAGCTTGGCCTCAGCACCAAACTGGCTCCGTAATTCACGGCGACGAATTGGACGGGGGCGGTATGGGCGGAGGCGTACAGCAATGGGACGGGGGCGGTATGGGCGAAGGCGTACAGCGATGGGACGGGGGCGGTGTGGGCGGAGGCGCACAACAATGGGACCTGGGCGGTGTGGGCGGAGGCGCACAACAATGGGACGGGGACGGTGTGGGCGGAGGCGCACAACAATGGGACGGGGGCGGTGCGGGCGGAGGCGAACCATACTGGGACGGGGGCGGTGTGGGCGACGGAGTGCAAGGTAATCCAAAGCCGAGAAGTGGAGGAGCCGGGGGAGCCTACGAGGGCGGGCCGCTTTCCTGGACTATCGACAGCCAGGCGCCGGCCAGCAGCGAACAGCAGGTCGAGTGGCCCACCCTCTTCGTCGCGCACTTAACGTATTTTGGCAAGTGGCATGCTCTTTCTGTCGGGGGTGGTCTCGTGAGGCCTACAAGGCCTGGGAGTAAGATTCTGATTGGAGATAGTGCTGCTTCCATCCATTCTACTGGTGATTCTGCTCTCTTTTACAACAAGAGACCCCCTGCCCCCGACGAGAAGTATTTGATCATTGGAGACGGAAAGAAGATGGAGGTAGAGTTTTTTGGTTGCGTTGATGTAGTGATGCATTGTGCTGAAGACGTAGCAGTGACCTTGAGGAATGTGGCGTTTGTGCCTGGCGTACCTTTAGACCTCTGCTCACTCAACGTGATCCAAGAGGAGCACGTCATTACCCTTGACCACGAAGGGGCGCACATGCTCGATGGACGCGTGTTTTTCCGCAAGGAGAAGTTCGGCAACTACGTTGAGGCCACTCGAGTAGCGAGACACGAGAAACCTCCTGCACTTGCTGCTGCAGTGTTAAGGCCTGGTAGGCAGAGATGGATAGACATCAACGACTTGCACTGTTCCCTTGGCCACGCCCACGATACCGTTTTACGTGAGACTGCTCGTCAAATGGGAATCAACGTGACGGGACGTTTGGGGTATTGCGACGGGTGCGCGGGGGGGAAGGGGATCCGCAAAGCCGTCGCTAAGTCAACGTCGTGCCGTGCTGAAAAGCGGATGCAGCGCCTGTACGCCGACCTCGCAGGACCTATGCCGACGCCAACAGGCGGCGCTCGGTACTGTTTGATGATCGTCGACGACGCCACCAACATGGGCTGGCCGGTATTTCTGCCGGACAAGAGCGCGGCCACCGTCACCCTCGGTTTCCGCACTTTCCTGGAGGCCGTGAATGCCTACGGGCAGCCGGAATGCCTTCGCACTGACAACGCCTCCGAATTCACTAACGCCGAGTTCCAAAGGCTGATGGTCGACAACAACATCCGCCGCGAGTTCACGTCCGTCGACGGCCCGAAGCGCAACGGGCGGGTGGAGCGGAAGCTAGCTCTTGTTGCCGAGGGGGGTCACGCTGCGTTCTTGGAGTTCCAGACCATGTGCGATGGTGTGGAGTTTCCGGCCAAGGCGCTCAACTATGAACGCACGTTGCCGGAAGCATGGACGTGGATGTGCGACGCGCTCAACCTCATGGCGCGGGTGGATGAAAAGCCCGGCATGATGTGCTCGTTCGAGAAGTTCCACGGGAGGCCTTACAGGGGCCCCGTACTTCCATACATGATGCCGGGACGCCACAAGGTCAAACGGGTGGCTAAGTCAGAGCCGAATGGGGAACCCTGCTTCTACCTGAACTCCGACAACGACCACGCCTCGGATTGCAGCAAGATCATGCTGTCACCATCAGGCATCGCGAGCTACTCGACCGATGTGACGTGGGGCTATCGGCGCGCGCCGTTCAGTGGAGGGACCGCGATTGCCGGGTCCCCGTCGCCGGCTAAGGGAGGGGCTGTCAGTGACCCAGCCCAGCAATCGCAAGCGCCGCGGGGCTTCGAGGTGTGGTACCAGCCGTCGACGCCATCGACTGATGTAACGCCGGAGTCTTCGCCCACGCCCCTGCCTGCTGCGTCGTCCGTACCACAGCAGCAGGAGCCGACGTCAGCGACCGTTGCATCACCGGAGTCCTTGCCCGTGTCCATTCCCCCTGCGCCGCCCGCGACAGCTGCACCGCCGGAATCCTCGCCCACGCCTCCACCCTCTGTGGAGGTGCCGGTGCAGCAGCAGCACCAACCGCGGGTATCGCCGGCGGTGACACGGTCGGCGGCGCGACAACGGGGGGGGCTGGGCCCGCAGCATGGCTTCGTTTTGATGCTAACCACGCGGATGCTAGCCGCGCGGGAGAATATCGCTATGATCATTGCCGACCAGTCTCCTCCGCACATGCCCTCTCCTGACCTGCCTTCATGCCCTGCGAGTGAGTTGGTAACGCCCGACTCGTATCGCGAAGAGTGCGAGGATGAACACGGAGATGTGTGGTTTGATGCCATGGACACTGAGTTTGACGGTCTGTACCGCGCGGGGACGTTCGGTGCTGTGGTGGACGAGAGAGGTGGTGACGTAGCAACGAAACGGCATCAACGTAATCTCTGTTACGTAGGTTTATTCTTGGAAGGTCAACGAATTTGGTAGAGTAGTGCGGGCAAAGGCCAGGCTGGTAGCGCGAGGCTTTGGGCAGCGTGCAGGCGTTGATTATTTCGATACTTATTCCCCGTGCCCATCAGTTGCGAGTATTCGTTTGCTGGCTGCCATAGCGTGCGAGTTGGAATTGGATTTATGCCATTTTGATGCCGAGCAGGCGTTTGTCCAGTCAGAGCTAAGTGAGGATGTCTACATGCGCCTCCCCAAGGGGTGCGGGTCGATGTCCGGTAAGGTGGTTAAGTTGTGCCGCAGCCTGTATGGTTTGAAGCAGGCGTCGCGGCAATGGCACCATCACTTGGTACGCGGCATGAGGGGTCTTGGTTTTGAGCAGTGTGAGGCTGATGCGTGTGTTATGCGTTTGGTGGAAGCGGGGGCCGTTTCTATCGTAGTAGTAGTGCATGTGGATGACATATATGCGATTGGGCTTAAGAGTAGGTGTGACAATTTTTGTGCGGACCTGAACCAGTTCGTTCCTATCAACAACCTGGGGGAGTTGCGGTGGTACGCAGGTTGCCGATTTTCTCGAGACTGGGATGCAGGGAAGTTGACGATATCACAGCAGGTTTTCGCTGAAAGTACCGTAGCGAAGTTTGGTGTCACTCGCGGCAAGAGCATCCCTGCGGTGGTTGACCTACAGCTTGAGGTGTTTGACCACGATGAACCAGACGTTGATGAGCCTTTTCGGTCGTTGGTAGGGCATTTGATGTGGCTGGCGAACCAGACCCGCCCAGACATCCTTAACGCGGTTCGAGCGGTGGCAAGGTACTCTGCAGCGCCAAAGTTATGCATTGGCAGGCAGCGCTGCACATCGTGATGTACATCAAATCGACGAGTACTTACGGTATTACTTTTCAAAGGGGTCTGAGTGATGGAGTTCAGCTGGAGTTGTACGTGGACGCGGACTATGCGCACGAGGCCAATGACCGAAGGTCTGTCTCTGGTGGAGTTATCACGTGCGCTGGTGCCTGTGTATCGTTCTACTCTAGGACGCAGAAATCGGTTACGCTTTCGTCTACGGAGGCAGAGTATGTGGCGATGGCCACGGGTTTTCGCGAGACGATTTTCATGCGGTATCTCTGGAGTTTTATTTTCCCGGACCGCGATGTTGGGTGTACCACGGTGAGGGAAGATAACCACGGGGCGATACATTTAACGAAAAACCCTGTGACCACTCCCAACAGTAAGCACATTGATGTCCGTCATCACTTCCTTCGGGAACGTGTTGTTAACGTGGAGTTCGAGATTGTCCACGTAGCGTCGACACTGCAGCATGCTGATTTTCTCACCAAGCCTTTGCACACGGAGGCGTTTCGTTTTCACCGCAACTTTGTGATGAATTTGTGGTGATTTCTTGCATTTGTTCATTTTTTTGGGGGTATTGGGGTATTGGGTGAGTGGAACGGAGAAGTGATTTTTAGGGAACTGGAGAAAGTATTGGGATGTACTCATGCGTCGAGTAAGGTTAACACGCCAGTAAGATATGCCGATGGTCTTGATGAATCGTGCCGTACACGTTGGCTATTAGTTAAGTATGCACAACGTACAGGGGAACCAAAATTACTAGTATCCTTAGAACTTCTAAATTCAGATGCAATCGTTGCCTTTTGCATACTCCCGTGGTGAGCACCTATAAATAGCAGGGGGCTGTTATAGTTCGATTTGAGATGCCCTATATCAGACACGTTCTGTTGTCCTACTCGTCCAGAGTACGCAACAGGGGGGCCGATGTTATCGGGCGGTATGATGTTTTGTACAACAGGGGGGCCGATGTTATCGGGCGGTGTGATACTGTTGTACAACAGGGGGGGCGATGTTATCGGGCGGAATGCTATTTTTAGTGAAGACGGTGTTATTGGTTTTGGTTGAGGATTTTATCAGCCTGAACTTCTAAATTCAGATGCAATCGTTGCCTTTTGCATACTCCCGTTGTGAGCACCTATAAATAGCAGGGGGGCTGTTATAGTTCGATTTGAGATGCCCTATATCAGACACGTTCTGTTGTCCTACTCGTCCAGAGTACGCAACAGGGGGGCCGATGTTATCGGGCGGTATGATGTTTTGTACAACAGGGGGGCCGATGTTATCGGGCGGAATGCTATTTTTAGTGAAGACGGTGTTATTGGTTTTGGTTGAGGATTTTACCAGCATACTCTTGTTTGTTGGATTTTTCCCTTCCCGTATAGTTACTGTCTCGCTTTAGATTGGGAGATCAATGCAAGAATGGAGATTGAGAGATTTGGTATAGGGATTGCCGTTTTACCTTGGCAATTCTTCATGACGGAATATGGGCTTGCCGTTTTACCTTGGCAATGATTTATTATGGAATTTGGGATTTGCCGTTTTACCTGGCAATTATTGGTGATAAGTTGTTCGGGACCTATCGTTTCGAGCACCGAATAGGGGGGCTGTTTGTGGTATGGGGTTGTTCGATACGGGTCCGCGGATATTTGGTGGTTTCGTATATTCTGGGGTTTCGTATTATGTGTCGAGGCATTATTCGGTATATGCCTCGGAGTGTGGAGCTGCCCCCCCGCGGGGCGGTCGATGATGTTAATGATACGACCCGGGCTTTGATGATAACGATACTGCCCGTATATATGTGAGTGGTGCAGCCGGTGACAATCAGGTGCGGCTTACCTCCTGTTTGTGGTTTATATGGTGCGGTCTCTGACAGAACGGTATTGACCCACCTGGTGTGTATTTGGTATCTGGTGTACGAGAATTTTATCTTCTCTCCTCGATCTACGCCGTAGCGGCACGCCGCGTGGTTACACAGAACACGTTATACAGCAAGCGAATTCAAACACATAATTGTCCGTCGAGGCGGACGACAAGTATCAATTTTGAGGGAAAGGGTTCTGCGTATCTCTCCAACGTCAACATCACAATTCCTAAGCGACGGACATCGGACCAAGCACATATAACGACGTCTACATCAACAACGCTTACTACACCGGCAACGTCTTCACCGACAAGATCGAGCCACTGGAAGTGTGAAATGCGTTATTTCTATACCAAAACTGTACGCAGACTATCGCATGTTCTTTTTGTACGGGGCGAGCCGAGACAACGATCGTGTTGTGCACGGTGTGATGATTGAGAAATATCGCAAAAAATATCAACGAGGGGTACATCTCGAATACGAAGCTCCGACTAGACAGTTGAATCTACAATTTGACTACGGTATCTCCAGTACTTCAGGATATACGGCAATACAATCCGCCACCTGGACAACTACACACGGAATATTAAGATATACGAGAGGTGATGTCTCTCTAGAATAAGTGGTATTATCCTGCTGAAAATCACTGGAAGTGCCTCATTGCTATTTTGTTTGTGGGCAGCAGGAACACTGGTAGGCAGTTCACTCCTATGATTGGTGCGGAATGAACAGATTCACCATTTTGGACTACTGCAAACATCTTTTGTTCCTCGGTGGCTTAACCAACCGGAATATACCTCAAGTCTGATGATTCTAATGACGTGAGCTATTAATAGTATGTTTCGCTTGTATTGGCATGCAGCAGCACGTAGAGTGTCAGAACAGGATTTTTCGAGTCCGCTTATTTTTGTTGTCCAATCGCGTTCCAGAACCAGATGTAGTCGGCACGCCGAAAATAGTTTCAACTGGCAAACTGAATGAACGATAATAATTCTGCTGAATTGTCGTGTTTTACATTTACGTACATCGCCAACATAGTCTATACGTTGAATTGTACAATGCACACGCCCTAACACTGAATTGCCTTGTGGGCGATACGCTGACGTGCGCGTCTTCTTAAACTCAAAAACAGATTTCAATATTTTCACGAGCTCGTTTTCGAATTCACTTCCCAAGTCACTGTGCAGGGTTTCAGGAGCTGAGAAAACGGACAAAACACGCTCTACAAAAGTGCCGGCGATTGTATTACAAACGGATCACGGGTGGCCTACAACTAACTCACCTTCGCGGCCGTTCTCACAGTTCGTGTAGACCTACAGCGGCGGCACTCACTTCCCTGGGTCCTCTGTCTCGTACGGTTCCTCACGGTGTCCGTATCCTTCAAGTAGTAAGAGCTACCTTCCCAGCCATCTCAGTCCTGTCCGCCGAGGAACAAAACTGGGTGGGGATAGCCGACAAGTCGAACGTAGGTTGCATGCCAACGTAGATTAAATGCCGTCTGACAGAGGCCGAGCCCGCGTGTCATGCGGAGCGCACAATCCACGGCGCGGGAGTGAACACAACCGAATGCGTCCCAAGAAGGGTGAGCCTCCGTTGCGAGTTATGGGAGGCTATATTGCACCCACACGAAGAATATCTGCTGGATACCTCAACGATGGCGTGATCACGTTCGAGTTCGCTACTGAAAAGTAACGGGGAGCAGCGGTCGAGTCCTCGTACCGGCGGGACGCGGCCATGTCGAGTTCGTACAATAGCAAGTTGAAGCTCTACTTTAACAGGAACGCCCGGTGAAAAAGGCCAACGTCTGGGGCCCGACCGTCCCACCACGACCGAGGATGGTGCCAAAAACGGTTGTCGAATCTGCAAAATCCCTGTTATTCGTCGACGTTCGAGCGCTTAACGGGTATTGGTCCATAAACACGTACACACAAGTGGACACGGTGTTCTGGCAGCAGATGTCGAGGGGGAGGATATCTACACTGGTAATATACATAACCGACCGCGTTCCACTATCGAAGCTGGAATCCGGAGAGCTAGTCGGTCTTTATGGTGTGGTAAGCTGGCACAGACTGCGGGTGCACTGCTACTCCCTTCTGTTGGTTCCAGGGGGCTTCGTCTTACCACTCATCCATCGAGGCAAAGCAGCGTACCCGCGTTCACGCAGTAACCTCGTCCTCGCCTGCGTCGACGACGCCTGGTATGGGAAGTTATCTTTCACGTTCGGATGCCCTGCCAAGGAACCATGGCTCTCCGCCGTGAAGACCTTCACGTGGGGATGCTGGTCCCAGATCGGAAGCCCATTTTGTTCTATTTGATATAATGTTGTTTTGTTTTCGCGGGTACTTTCTGTCGGATAATAAGTGCGACCTGAAACCATCGAGATTACAGCGGTACCACGGAAGTTTGGTGCGATTCGACCACTACCCCGTTCCGGGTCCCGGTAGGCAAGCCCCAGAATGTTCACCCCGTCATACGTTCTTAGACGATTTGAGTGGTTTGGCATCAATGTCGCGGGGGTGAGTTTCCTGGCGGATGGGGGGGCTTTCCTCACAGGTGTTTACCCGACACATCAACTATAAAGAGTGGTTCGCGCTGCTCGACACAGTGCTGTTGATCGCAATCGAGACAGCTCTGACCCGTGCAGCTAGTGATGAGCGTAGACGACCATGCCGTGGTGGAATCGTTCACATCCACCACGGGTTGTGAGTCCGATTATTCCAGCTAAAGGGTTTTGGGCTGCCCTGCAATGGTTACCGGCTGCTGAGGAAATAGCGGCGAGTCGGGGTGGAGGTCGGGGTGGGGGTGAAGCAGGGACCTCCGTCGGCGGCAGTCCATCTGCGTCATCTAGTGTGGGACACGCGACCTCGTACACCGAGGCTGCCCACAGCAGCAGAATGCATCGCATTGATTCGGGCATGGTCGTCTTCTGCGAAATATACTATACACAGGGAAAAGCGTTGTCAAGGTGTCGGTAGCGGTTGTATCGAAATTGTTTCAGATGACTGGAAGCGAGAGGTTCATCTTCAATTCTCCCTTCGGAAGATGTTGCAAAATTCCTTCCAAGCGGTCGTGGTAAGGAAGAGCCGTCGACTGTCGCAAAATTTCCACGGCCGCAGCTGTGGTAGAGTACCTACAGGAGGCGGAATCCATGCATTGATCACTGACATAAAGATCAGGCTTTTTTTCCGAGTGTTGTATAAAACGCGGGAATTTGATATACGTGGCGTTAACGCCGGCGCGGATGACCACCAACCTCCAGGTCCATTCGCGGGCGGACGGCAGGGTGGGCATGAAGCGGTACAACGTGCGCTCTCCCGATTGGGAGCGGCGGCAAGCCATAAGGTGGATTGTACGGCCATGGGCATCAATATGGAGTAAGGGGGGTGACAGTCCGCAGCCGCCCCAGGACAGACTCATAGGGTTAACAGCGTACACCGCCGTAGAGGGGGTGAAGCGTTCTCGCCCAACGACGTTCATAGAGGCGGACGTCCTGCAGCTGTCCTCTAGGTTTGCACGTTCGTACACAACGTGTGCACGGGACTGTCGAAGCCGAATCTACTTGGGGTCAAGGTACTGTAGAAGTTTGAGTGTCACATTGACAACATGAAACCGGAAGGAAGGATGCCAACAAGAGATACGTGAACTGTCCCTTGAGAGAAAGGCAAAGGGGCAACAAGTATGGGTGTGATCTTATGCTGCAGCATAGAAGCCTCATTGATCCCGAATTATATATGAGCTAAAGCGTTGAAGAAATATTATTGCAGTAATCTAGTAGCGAGACCCCGGGGACGGAATAAAGCCGTCCCCGGGCAGGGAGAAAACCCTGGGAGGTGTGCAGATAAGCAAGACGGTTCCACTTGTATCGTCGGCTCCCGTGCAGCAGCTGGAGAGAGTAGGAAGCAGTAAGGTAACACAGATCATCCCGCCCGCCCACCTTCGTGCGCGAGACACGCCGACAACGACATCAGTTTTATGTTGTAGTGTTTATTTTACCGGGGTCACTGTTCTCTGCGACGAAGTTCCGCGTTGATTACCATCGAATAAACGCGGGGGTAGCCGCCCTGGTTGAGAGTCTCCGGCGGATCGCAGAAGAGAGGCCTCATTTATCCCAAACTACGTACGAGGTAAAGCGTCGGCAAAATGTTACAGTAGGATAAATTTTATAGACGACTGATACAATAGAGGTTTCTTTGTTTATCCATTATATTTCCAGATTTCGGGGCTCCTTAGCCAAAAACATCATCGCAATGACATTCTTTTTTCGCAGGATACATTTGTTGAGTACCTAGGTCCACGTGTGTATTCATGAGATTGCACGCTAAAGCGTTCTCAACATTGGGCTCGAGTCGGTCAGCTGTAGATACGCGTGCGACGATAGAGGTGCGCCGCTTTTGTTCTGAGGTTCCTTAAATTCGGGAGCATAAGACCTCTTTCACAAAAAAATGATTTGGAGAAAAATGTATAACTGTTACCGGATAAAAAATCACATGGCCTAGATACAGGACGAGATCCACGCAAAGAAGTAAAAAATAGTTCCGACGAGTTTAAGGCTAAGGAGCCCCTGTCATTCAGAAACCATTTCAGACAAAAATTGCTGAACGCCTCTAGCGTCGCACGCGTCTAGTACAAGCGCCTCAAGTAGAAAGGCCTCATGTAGAAGGGCCTCAAGTAGAAAGGCTTCAAGTAGAAGGGCCTCAAGTAGAAGGGCCTCAGGTAGAAGGGCCTCAGAAAATGTGATGGTGCACCTCTGCCGTACGCGCGCGTGTATTGATGCTGTACAGACGCGCGCTACAATAGAGGTGCGCCACTTTTTTTCCAATACTACCCCTCAATCTGGGAGCTCAAGACATCTCCCAGCAACTGCTTTGGAGAAGAGTCAAAGCTGATACCGGATGAACGATCCCATGCGTTCGGGACAAGACCTTCATCACGCGAAAGACCATTTGACCTATATTTCCGACGGTTTTCGGTGAAGGTGCCTCGTACGTCAGAAACCGTCTCAGATGAATGTGTGCTACCGCTATCGCTGCACGCGTGTATAAGTAGATCGTTCACGTTTCTGTGCGGCTCTCAGAGCCACTCAGACGCGTGATACGCTAGAGATGTTGCGCTTTTTCTGGACACAAAGTATTTCCTGGTTGACTCGTCTCCTTATCCCAACGTAGTCGGAATGACAATAATTCTCATTTTGCGAAACGATTGGGTTTGCATGATATACGTACCTTATGAGGCCGTGGGCGGGTTTGTTCTCCGGTTGGGCTTTCAATTTTCCTCAACACCAGTTCCACGGCGAGGTATAGGGGTCGTCAAGCGAAAAGCACACCGGAAACGAAACGGTACACTTCTACCGTAGCAGCATGTCTTCTCACAGGAATGGCACGCGACTGGATACCTATGAGCTATTAATACTTGCACGAAGGATTTCGAATCGTAATTTGTCCTGTGGGGGGGGGAGAAAATCAAGAAAATAATAACTTGGTTAATGTAGGGTGATGGTCCAGTTTACGAGGGAGACAAAACATAGTAGAATCCCACATACAAAATTGAACAAACGACCAGACAACCAGGACACCAACACATCCAGGCATACATCATCTACCACTGCGAATCTCGAACCCATCAGACGGCATCTCAAACACTCGAGCACTGTCCCGAAGAGGCTGCCAGGTTCCTAGAGGACGTTCTGCGGAATCGCTTACGGCAGACAGGCTGACGCGTCATCAAGACTGCCCGAAGCGGCGCAAATTTAGCTCGTTGCTACGAACGTGCAACAGCCAGCGAACAACTTTTGAAATCAGAAGGCTCGTCTCAAGATCGTTGGAGACCGACGAGCTGTGGCCCACACACAAGCGCAACGCCAAGCACAACAAACGCGCCATCCACGCCAACGCCAGAGGTGCGGAAGAGTCTCCCGACCCTACCCCTGGCCTGCAGCAAAGCCTGTTTGCCGCTCGCCAACAGCAGCAGTAGAGTGACTTTTCGGCGTTTTTGAATATTGTGAGCAGCTTGCTCAAGAATCAAAAAGACACACCCGCAAATTATGAACACCCGCGAACAGTTTGAATTTCAAAAGCTCGGAGATCGGAAGAGAGGACGACACCAAAAAAGGCAGACCAGTGAAACGGTGCGTCCACGTTTAGATAAACAGGCTTATCCCGAGTATCACCAAATCGGAGTCTGGGTCGCCCATAGGTGGCACGGTATGCCCATGGGAGTGAACATCATTTCCATCGGATTGATTTGTGTGTCAGATCCGACGGGGGAAATGTAGCAGTCTACGCCCTCGATGGCATGGCTGAAAATTCGCTATTATCGTCGTGACCGAAACGCTGAAGCATACTGCCTTCGTCGCCCAGCGTGGTGCATGCGCCCTCGGTTCAAGTCGCAGACGCGCGTCCTTCCAAGACCTCTTTACTCGCGCCATATACTCCGATCTCGTGGGAGGTCCACAGCTTGCCCGGTGGCGCCGATCTGTCGAGCACCGACAAGTGGCTTTAGCTCGACCGAGCATAAATTCAAACAGAGTCACCTCGTCGTTTTCCTAAACGAGAGTTTCTGAAGCGTCATCCTTGTGCTCGATATTTGTGCATGAGAACGTCGCCGTCGACAGAAACGACGCAATGACGCCACCATCATAGCAGTCCTATGAGATCCACCACCTCCCGCGCGCGATCTCCTTGAGTAGATGCCAAAGCCCACGCATGTCCATATTGTCTCAAAAATTCAAATATTTCGAATTCTCACGAAAGAAATCAAAAAGCCAGATTAACCTAGCCAGTCGTTGAATAGACCACAAATGGACCAATATGGTTGTTATCCACCCAAACCAGGATACGATCGGTCGATGATGCCACGCATTGAAAAAAAAAAAACTCAGTCGAATCCAAAGTGGAGGTCATGCCAGAGGCCGTCAGGTTTAGTGTGCTCCGCGCGGGCGAGGGCGCCCACTGTCTGTACTTTGTCCGCGCCGCGTATACCTATCTGACCAGCATCTTGTCTTCGTAGAGTCCGCGCTTGCGCTCCACATCTTGCTGTGACAAAAATATTTGATGCGGTCCTTGCTCGTTTCTCCCGAAAAAGCGAAAATAATATTTCATATACAACAAAAACAGCACCCGCTTGATCGCGGGCTGGGTGGAGTAGAACAGCGCTTTACTGTGGAAGGGGCTCGCACGGGTTGCGCCCTACAGCTTGCGCCCTTGACTGTACCCAGGGCAACTGCCCCTCTCATCTACGCCGAGCCTGCTGATTGAATAAGATAGTTACTAGTATGACCGGAAAAAATGCCGTCAATCTTGAGTGCGTTGTTGGTTGGTGGATGGCAGCCGGTATGCAGTTGGTCGGTTCGTTGTCCCATCGATATAATGTGTGTTGCTGTTCTTGTTCATCTACATGAATGTCAGGAGGAAGTCTAGACGTTCGTTGCGGCTGCTACTGTATACTGTGTAGTCTATGTTGCTACAATTTTCATTTTTCAGTCGGACGACAGTATGAGGTATAAGTATCTGATACTCGGCCGAGTGGAATAATTTATTTTTTCACAACAAAAACAAACGGCAGTCAACAGCAGTGGCATCAGCAGCGTCGATGGTTTGTTGAATGATGCCGCGATTTCGTGGTTCTGAGCCCCTGAGTAATAGCGTCGCCTTGAGCGATTACAGCCCTGGGGGGAGTGCCAGCCCTTCCTTTGTATCGAGGAAGAATATATTTGAGGCATTCGTCGTGCGCCGATGGCTAGAACTTAGACGAGCTAGGAGAATCCCTCTGTTGATGTTCTTCGTCGATCTCAAGATGACATAGAGCTCCGTCGACCGAGAGCGGCTGTGGGTGGTGCTCGCACGTTTCCGCGGACCAGAGACGATGTTGACCATTTTTGGCCAGTTCCACGAAAGCATGCGATCTCGCGTGCGTACGGATGACGGTGAACACTATGAATGGCATGGCGTTACTCAGGGATTGCGGCAAGGACGTGTTCTGTCGCCTCTTCTTCGCAATGTATTTTCCGCCGCACAGCGATACATTCCGTTCCGCTACGTTCAATGAGGACCCAGACATTTTGACGGACTAGGTGCACCTCGAGGAGGACTTTGGGGAGGGCGGGTTGGAGGTTGAACCACTGACATATGTACGGAGGTCAGTCTGTGATATGCTACACGCCGACGATGCCGGCATTATGTCTAAATTTACGGAAAACCTTGCGAATATGACTGTCATTGTGGCCGTTTTCGAATCAGCAGGCCTCACCGTGCCCGAAACGAAAACGGAGACAACGCTGCTCCGCACACTCAACAAGGTTCTCCCGGCCCAACCGCTCGTTGCCGAGGCGGCGGGCCAGAGGTATAGACTATAGACTATGCAGACGATGGATTTTCTGTCCCTGGGCGCGGTCTTACCAACGCAAGCGCCGACACTATGCCATCAATGAACGACGGATCCGACTCGCGTGGGCATGCTACGATGTTTCAAGCGAGAGCTGTACGATGTGAAAGATGCTTCGTTCACGTTAAAGATGCGCCTGCTAAGAATCGAGGTGGTGCACACCCTGCTGTACGGTCATGTGGCTCGGAATGTCGGCCAGCGGTACTTCGCTGACCTCCGAACGGCACACTAAAACCTACTCCTGACGGATGTTGGTTTCCAGCGCCGACAACGCATCGACCACCACATATCGACGGCCAAGACCCTCAACACAACGTGAGACCGTTGAGAGAACCATCCGCAAAGGCCATCTGCTCTTTGCGGGAGCCGTACAAAAGACAACAGCCGAGCGGCTGACCCTTGGCGTGTTGTTCGGGACGATGGTTGGTGTGGGGACAACCCGGGACCAGGCGGACCAGAAAAGAACTGGACCCAATCTCTAGCAGACGGTATTAAAGCATTCAAAGCCACCGAAGGGTCAACGCACAACCCCCCTTTGCTGTTAGGAGTAAAGAGTGCGCTATGGCCAAGGGCGGCTAAGAAGAGGGAAACTGGTACCGGGGGGTCGTCGACGCGGCGGGCCGCTTCATGAGGAAATGGTATACAGGAGCGAGGCGGACAAGAGGTTGCCATTCCACGCAACACTGGCCGCCAAGAACAGCAACAAGGGGAAATTGGAGGGGGGGGGCGGCGGGGGGGGACCGATACAGCTGTGGACAAACGCCGAATCGATATGGTACATGGTGTGGCAAGGTACCGGGTCGACTAATATGTATGTGGGTCGTGTTCAATTTTTTATATACAGTAGACCTAAACCCTATAATGAGCGGTAGTGTTTTGCTTTGTTTGCATTCGTCGAGTTCAAAGGGGGGAACGAGAACACGGCAGTAATGACACTTACTTGTTGTCTTGCTTACTTTGTTCATTTTTATTGCCTTATTTCTCTATATATTCCCTTGTTTTCCCTCCCCACCGGTCTTAAGCCGGTATCTTCTTCTCTTTCCTGCTGCTGTTTCTCTTCATCATCACGTAGATTGTTTCTCTTGCAGCCGTTCTGGCTTTCTTCCAATACATTCTTCAAAGCCCCTGGTGTTTTCGTTTTGGATTTCCAGTTTTTGATCATGTTATAGTCTCGCTCGTTTTATGGTGCTGTCGTGTCCGGGTCGCCGGCAATTCACTTCACTTAAGTTTATCAATCATTGCGATTATTTTGTTTACCCTGTCTCACAAACACTCCTGATGTCTCTAGGATGAATAATAAGCACGGACGCCGGGTGTACTCAACACACATAACGATCAGTCTTATGGTCATGCTACCGGCTGTGCTGCAGTTTTTTTTTGTGATTCTGGGAAGTTTAGGAGCATGAACAAGAAGAGGTGTTGTTGCAGAACGGAGAGTCGCACCGAAGCAAACATCACGGCAGGGTATCAGTATACATGGCAGGGAGCCCAGCGACCGGTCCCTACCCTCGACGCTGACCACCGACTGCGTAGAAGCTGCTGTGCTGCTGCTGTGTGGGTGACTTCGGCTCGATGTTTTGTCACTCTCTCTCTCTCGCGTGTTGATGCATGTGCTCAACTGCTGTTGATGATGTGCTCAACTGCTGTTGATGCTGTGCTCAACCGCTGAGCACGAAACGAAGCGGTTTTTGAAGGCTATGATGTCAATTATGTTTGATGTATGCGGAGAACTTGGTTAGGTTGGGGTTCATGCCAGAGCAGGGGGAGACGTGACAGAAAAAAAACAATGTTTAACGATTTAGAAGTACACACCTAGGACGGGTCATCGATTGGTGTCGTCCTCTTTTCCGAGATCTCCGAGCTATTGAAATTTACACTGTTCGCGGGTTTTCATAATGTGTACGGGTGTGGCATTTGATTCCTGAGCAGACTGCTCAAAATATTCAAAAACGCCGAATGATGCTGTTGGTGGGCTGCAATCAGGCTTTACTGCATGCCAGAGGGTAGGGCCTGGAGAGTCCTCCGCACCTGTAGCGTTGGCGTGGGTGGCGCGTTTGTGGCGCTTAGCTTTGCGTTTGTGTGTGGGCCACAGCTCGTCGGTCTCCAGCGAACGTGAGACGAGCCTTCTGATTTCAAAAGTTGTTCGCTGGCTGTCACGTGTTCGTAGCAAAGAGCTAAATTTGCGCCGCTTCAGGCTCTCTTGATGACGCGTCAGCCTGTCTGCCATGGGAAATTCCGCAAACCGCCCTCTAGGAACCTGGCAGCCTCTTGGGGAGAGTGCCTGAGTGTTGTGGATGCCGCCTGGCGTGTCTGGATGCCCTATGGTAGATGATGTACATGCCTCGATGTGTTGGTGTCCTGGCTGCCTGGTCGTTTGATCAACGTTTTATGTGGGATTCTACTATGTTTTTTTTCCTCGCAAAACGGGCCTTCCCCCTACATTAACCAAGTTAACAATTTCTATATTTTTTTCCCTCTCCAGGCCAAGTTACGATTCAAAACCTTTCTTGCAAGTAGCATATACTTGGTTGTGCGCCGTCAGGTCGTGGGATGCATACCGTTCATCGCGGAACGCCACCTATGTAGTAGTATTACGAGAAGGAAACTCGAGCGCAGCCACTATGTGCGGGCGTTCACGCGCAATCGACCTATCATGCGCTGTCTTGGGTATGTGGTATCTCCGCTGTTCTTTCTGCGAGCCGCATTGTGCGTTGTCTTGAAACGTTAGCCAGTACCTAGAAAACATATGAATGCATCGCCCCCATTATTGGGGTCAATGCATACCTTATATCAGCAGGCAACGTCGTAGATATTGGTGGGGGCGGAGGAGGCAAGTTGTCTCTTGCTGTGTTGTGTTTTCGAGCCCGTCGGCTGGGGCAAGTATGTCCACGTAGTTCTTGTTTGGGGGCTGCGTTATCTCCGGGGCTTTAAGCGTTTGACTCTGCATTGCTCGGCGAAAAAACCATTGTGTAAGTTTTTTGCGTATGTTGTTTGCCACGAGTCTGATACAATGATTCGCGACCCCCAAGGGCATTCACGTATGCCCCCCGACCGATTCTACGATACCTCCCGCCCCAAAGACAACAACGCATTTTTGACCCGAGGGAATATGCTAGGAAAGACAAATCTCCACATTACTTTCCTGTTTCCAAAGGACTATAAAACGATTACCTCGCGGTAGCAAGGGACACCGTATTTCAGGAGACACGGCCTGAAGCTGGTTCCGAAAACCGACGATTCCGTTAAATAAAGAAACGTTGGGTCGGCTGCCGTAGAATGACTCTCCCATACATGTGTGTTCTAGTTCGTAGTGTTTTGTGTAAGTGGTAGTCGTTCTCACGCCGTGTGGTGTGCACGTGGGGGGGTCTGGGGGGACCGAGGTAAGAAATAGTATGACAGGGAGTGGTGGAGTGTTTTTTTTTTTTGTGTATCGATGCATTTTCTCATCCTCGATCTCCAGGCGTATAGGTAGACTAGATACTTATGTGTCAGTCGGCGTTCCACGTTCAGACGTTCGGTTCCCATTTATCAGTGGGGTTGTACTTGTACTGGATCACCAGTGTTTTTGTCGGCAGCAGCGGTCTCCGCATACGTTGGAGCCCCGTGTGTTGCAGGTCTGTATCCAGCACGGAACCACCCAAATCTAACCTGGGCCGTGGGCCTCGAGTGTGTATTCCTGCCATTAACACCCGACTATGAACTCTACGATTTTGCAAGAAACGATCGGGTCAGGTCGCACGGCTCGTAAATAGTGCATTATCGTTCGGAGTGGTCACTCAAAGAAGACCCGCTCCGCGTTGGGCGAGTGATAGACAAGATAAGTTGCGCTGGCCTCGTGCGATGCAGAAAATTGCATTAATATTGCTGTAAGAATATTGAGTTTTGTTTCATCATTATTCGTTAAAACCGGATATATCGAACGAGTCCTAATGTTGCACGTGCGCTGTTGCCGATAGTTTCGTGTTGGCACAAGACCAGTACCAACGTTGCCATCATGTGCAAGTAGTGTTGAAGCATTCCCTGGATTTGCGGCACGAATCCGGAAGCTACCGTACCCCTTGGTTGGAACCAAGCCTTGTCTTTGGGCCGTACATGGGAAGGTTTGGTAACCGGTATGTTTTTCGGCTTATTTTCTACCTCTCCAGCCTCGACAAGCCTGTCGAGGATGCTCACGTACTCGGTGACGCGATATACATGTAACCGTGTACTTGTTGGGGCTTCCACATATACAATATGGATGTTTCTATAATGAGTATTTCCATTCTGCGGTGCCTTGACTGGCGCTTGTTCTACGAGATCCCACGGGGCGACGATAATCTATACATTGCCATTTCTCTGCTTGTACACCATGAGTGCCTTACTGTGCCCCTACTCCCACCCGTGCATATACCACTGGGTGCATTCGACACAGTAGCGTGGTCTGAGTACTTAGCAGCACCTGCTTGTGGAGGCCCGAAGAGGAGAGCTGGTTCACGGGTGAGCAATTGATAGTAGCTCTTTTTTATTTTTAGGCATAATGCAAAGTCGAGAGGGACCGATACTGCCAAGCGACAACGCTGCCCGGATAGGGGTAGCAGGGGCTACAGCTGGATCGATTGCCAACATGGATCGATTGCCCACAAACCCGGGGCAGAGGCAACTGGTGAGGCCGGTGGCGCAAGTGCGTGGCCAACCTCCGCAAGAGGGCGGAGCAAACGCGCGCGATGAAGAAATCGCGCGCTTACAGTTGGAGAATCATCGAACGAAAATTCGCTTGGAAGTCCAGGCAGAAGAGAGACAGCGCAAAGAGAGGGTACAACGGGAGAGGCGCCAACACGGAGGCGGAGGTATAGGCTCTAAACAACCTGGGGAGCGTAACCAACCAGGAACGACAAGGTAGGTAGTTTATTTACCTGGATGAAGCAGATGACGTCTCGGCCTGTCTCCAACACCTGCGAAGGTGGGTTCACGGAGACAGAAAATGCTGTTGTTTTTAAGAACCCTAACGCCAAAGGCAGGGACGAATGTGATTTTCAGTTTGGGCGTGAGAAGGTAGCGTCAGCTTGCAGGGCCTTAGAAGACATCACCCCCCTGCGGTAAGAGACTCTCTTTACTGCGAAAAATTTACCAGCAAGGCAGTCCTAGTCTCGCGATTGCATATATCCGCCGCACTCATGTTCCCGGTGAGGCTTGGACAAGCCGACGAACCTGCGTGAGTATATCAACGTGAAGATGGCCGATAAGGAGGCGCCTGCCCTTTACTTTGAGGGAATAAGCATAACCAGGAAGATGCTGGCTGAAACACGTGTCACCAGGAGGCCAACGTCCACGTTATGCAATGCCTTTCGTCGGATTGTGGGTTCGACAAGACGATACTCCAGTACGCACCCAATCTAAGTTTTACGCACATTGAAGACCTAGTGCGCACAACCCAACGGGAGATGAAAAAGAGCAGGAACGCGGTCGACGGCTCAGCCCACGTCCTGATCTCGGCTGGTGGACCCGGAAATTTCCCCGCACCCGGTTACCACCAGGGTGACTGGGATGGTCCAGGGAAGAGCGGTAGTGGGCAAGAACAGCCACAAGGTCAGGGCTGGGGTGGGCCAAACATAAGAGAGAAAATGGCAATTGAAAGACGGGCCCGCCAACGGTGGCGACGGCGGAAATAGTGGCAGCTACGGCAAAGGCGACGGTGGTTACAGCGATGTCGGGGGCTACGCGGGTACGGGCGGCCACGGCAGTGGCGGTGCCCACCAAGATGGCGGCGGTTATGGTGGTAACGGCGGCTATGGTGATGGTGGTCGCGGCAGCAATGGTGGTGCCGGCAGCGGTAGTGGCCGCGGGCGCAGTAGCGGCAGTGGTGTCATCGATCGCGGCGGCTGCGGTAGCGGTGGCGGCGGTGGCGACGATAGCAGGTACAAGGGTAGCGGCAGCGGTCCCCAGACGTGGTCAGCAGGTGCGTGACGCGACATTCGTGGGACTCGGGGGACACGCCCCGGGTACTGAGCAACTGTATTGCGCAGCAAGATACCCCCATAACCTGCGCCGACCGCAAGGTCAGAAGCTGGGTAACAACCAAGCAGATTCCCGCGCCGAAGGGTCAGATGTTGTCTGTTCGGCCATTACATGAACAAGTGTATCGCCACCATCAGATAAAAGAGGATCCCATCCTTCCGTGAAACGCGTTTGACCATACCCGCGATAATCATAGCCACGTGGTGACAAGTGCCGCATCGCTACTCGATAGCCCCGCTCTCACTCCCCACAACGAGGCGCAACAGCACGAGCAACCGCAACAGCTGCCATTCCACGAGCAACAACAGCAACAATAGCAAAAAAAAACGAGAGCAACAGCAGCAACAAAAGCAGCAGGCTTCAGCAGCACAAGGTACAACAGTATCAACAGCAAAAACAACAGCTAAACCACGAAGAAACAGCAGCGTCTTGAGCAGCAGCAGCGGGGCACCTGCACGAGATACAGCAGTACCAACAGCAAATTTTGCAGCAGTATGTGCAGCAACAACAGCAACAACAGCAACGGCAGTACCCGATCTCCGACGAGCCGTCACATGTCTTGACAGCAGATTTGCGCTAGTAGGGGGTGTAGTTGGATAGCCAACAATAAGACGACACACGATATGACCCCGAACAATCATTTGCTGTGCAACCTGGGCCTCCCCTCCCTCGAGAACGCTACAGTGTACATTGGCGATGGTACCCGGCTAGCAGTAGAGTACGTGTAAAACTTGGACCTGGCTTTCACAGCAACGAAAGCGTACGCGTGACCCTGGAGAGTGTATCGCACGTTCCTGCAATGTCAGTTCACTTCCTGTCGCGGCACACAGTCCACGCAAACCAGAAAATCACCCTCGATGCTACAGATGTTCACCTGTTGGGTGGCCGTCGAACGTTTCCGAAAGTGAGATCAGGTTCCCGCCTAAACGAAACGCATCACAACCCCCCCACCCGATACCCACCCGATACCCCATGCTTGGCACAACGATATTGACTGCCCTGCTAACGCCCCGCCCTCCCCCCCGTGCGCCGATACCGGTGGTAAGGACGTTGGTGAGGGCGCCGGGGTCCTACTTATATCACCGTCGCTGCGAGTGACAGTAGCGGTAGAGTGACCAGTAGGGATAGAGTACCCCCCCCCCGCCCTCCCCCCCGTGCGCCGATATCTGATGTGGTGCCGCCGGTGAGGACGCCGGCGCTATTACCCGTGCAATTGGCGCCGGGGGTGGGGGAAGCCATAGGCACTGCAGGAGCAGTAGACCCCTCACCCCCATATTTTTCCCGCTGGTGATGCCGCTGATGAGGACGACGGCTTCCCTAGCCATGCCACCGTCGCCGGGAGTGATGGTAGCGTTAGATTGACCAGTAGCGGTAGAGTACTCCCCGTGTAACCCTCCTGCCCCTCCCGCCCGTGCACCAGTGTCTGAGCTGGTGCTGCCGTTGAGGACGTCGGTACTACTAGCGGAGCCGCTGGCGCCGGGGGTGGGGGCAGCCATGGGCATTGCAGAAGCAAAAGAAACCCCGCCCCTTTTTTCCTCGCGTCAGTACAGCTAACCCACCCTACTCCCCCGCGTGCGCCGGTAACTGTGGTGATACTGCCGATGAGGATACCGCCATCTCTAGCCATGCCACCGTCGCCGGGGGTGATGGTAGTGGCACGAAGATCGGTAGCGGCAGCGTACCCCCCGTTCAACCCCCGTGCCCTGACATCTGAGGTGGTACCGCCGATGAAGACGCCAGAGCTATCATTCATGCTACCGGCATTCCGCAGTAGTGGTAGAGACGTTCCCTTCGTTTTTCCCCCAGATAGTGTGTGTTACTTCAGTACCATCGCAGACTGACCCTTCGGTAACGCTCCACTCCCCTCCTCTTCCCCCGCGTTACGCCCGGCGAATGCTGCTGCCGTGCCTGTCCCCGGCGTTCGATATATTAGGAGGTAGACGTCAACGTTTTCCACGTGTGCAATGCACACGCCCACGAGAGGATTTTACGCGAGACGGCCATGCAGCATCGCATGAAGCTGACGGGGACCCTACTCACCTGCAGTGGGTGCATGCAGGCGAAGGGTGGGCGTGCGTTGGTGCCGACGGCGACTTCTTCTGGGATGACTCACTCTCTGCAGCGCGTTTCCGTTGACATTTCCGGTCCCAGGAAAATCGCCTCTGCTGAGGCGGCTGTGTACCTGATCCTGTTCAAGGATGACGCGACGCGCATGGGATCCGTCTACCTCCTCAGGACCAAGTGTGTGGTCGATGTGGCCGCGGCAACGATAAAATTCCTGCCGACGTCAGGGTCGCTGTCAAATGCGTCCGAACGGAGAACGGCACGGAGATCACGAAAGAGATGTTCGCCACGATCTGCAGGGATGCACCTATCCGCCATGAGCACACGGGCGTAAATAGGCCTAGTCACAACGGCATGGTCGAGCGTGGGCTCGGCTTCATCCAGGAAGACGGAATGGCCGCTTGCCGGGAGGCCCCACAGCTGTTTCCGGGGCAACTTCCGGGCATTGACCGATTTTGGGTTGAAGCGGCCGTCTATACGAACGACCGCCTCAACACCACGACGACCACGGCAAATGCTGGCTACATTTCGCTGTACGAAGCGTAGTTTGGGAGACTTCCGCCGGCCAACACCCTCGAGTTCAGGCAGTCCGGGTTCAGTCGCGTACATGCCGCCAACAAGTTGGAGCCCATGACGGAGAGATGTTTCTATTTCAACAGGGGGAAGAAACACCCGTGGAACTCCAACAAGGTCCTCGGATCATCCGGCCTAACAAGCGACACGCGGGATGTCACCTGGGAGATGGAGCGCGTGCCGGTCATCGCTGTTGGGTCGGACACGGGGACGGCTGCCCCACCGGAGGCGTGAGAGGTCGATTGACACGCCACGTGCGTGCCGCCAATGCCGCAGGTGCAACCGGTGCTGCCGGTAACGCCGGCGATAGTACAACGGTGCCATCTACGATGACGCCGGTAATAACGCCGGGCCCATCGATGGTGGTGCCGCCCCCGGGGGTGATGTCGCCGTAATCCCCACCGGGAACCGAAAACCCTCAGATTGACGACGGGCCCCAGACAGGGAGCTCTTGCAGCCGGGACGGACATGAGCGAGGACGGCAGCGGCCCACCAAGTGACGACTGTTGGGGGGGCAGCCTACATTGCCCTTACCACCAGCGCCCACCCAACAGCCCCCCTCCCGTACCAACCTACCATCCGAGCGAGCGATCAGAGCCCACCACATACCAAGAGGCAATGAATTCTGCGTGCAGTAAAAACTTGGTTCATGCGACCAATCTGGAGCTCTCTGGGCTTCAAGGGGCGGTAGCGTTCGGAGTGGCATAGCAGCTAAAGGCAGGAACGTGGTATCGGCCATATGGATTTTCAGGAGGAAGTCGGATGAAACGGGTAAGGTAGTGAAGGCGGAGCGCGACTGGTACCTGGAGAGTTTAGCCAACGTCTGAAAGTTGACTACATTGAGACGTTTGTCCCAACCCCCGCCACGCCTTGCATTATATTTATGGCTGATATTGCATGCGAGTTTCAGTTTGATCTGTGTTATTTTTACGTGGAACAGGCGTTTGTCCAGGCCGATCTGAATGGGGTGGTTTCGTGCGCACGCGAAGAGGCTGTGGAGGTTTATCTTGGAAAGTAGAACGCCTTAATCGCAGTCTCTACGGTCTGAAGCTAACGTCGATATATTGGCACAAGCACTTAGTCGCCCGTCTGAAAAGTCTTGGGTTTGAGCAGATCCTTGGGGATCCCTGTGGTTGGATTGACGGAAGCAGGATCTGTCTCCGTTATTGCAGTGGTGCATATGGATGACATTTTTGCGGTAGGCCGTAAAGAGATATATGACCGGCTTTGCGAGGACTTCGGCAAACTTGTCTGCATCAATAATCTTAGGGACCTACCATGGTACTTTAGTTGTCACTATTCCCGAGACATGGTTGCGGGATTATTGACGATCTCACAGAAGAACTTAACGGAGAAAATAGTCAAGCAATTGGCGTGACCGCAGGTAGGAACACCCCACTTCCAACTGGTGTTTTTCTTGACGAGTTTAACGAGGATGAGCCCGATGGAGTGTGGCCATTCCGCGAACTGGTAGGGAGTTTGATGTGGCATACTTACCAGGCGCGACCCGACATCTCCAATGCCGCGAGGACGGTAGCGAGATTTACGCACGCCCCCAAGCAAAAACACTGGAAGGCTGCGCGAGGGATTTCGGAGAGTCGGAAGGCCTCGAGAAGCACCGGCGTTACGTTTCCGACGGGTAATGGTCTAGAGCTGGTGGTTTACGCGGATGCAGCCTATGCTCCCAAGGAAACTACTAGCAGAAATCTGTATCATCAGGTGGAGCCGCGACGTGTGGGGATGCGGCCATTACATCAATTTCTACGACGCAGAAGTGCACCACTCTCTCTTTGAGTGATGCGGAGTATGTTTTGATGGCGGAAGGTTTCAAAGAGGAACTTTTCTTGTAGTCTGTTTGGCGTTTTTTTCTGCCCTATTTGGAGATCCGTGCATGCAGGTTTTTGAGGACGACAACGGTGCGATTCATATGGGGGCTAACACCGTCACCAACTCTAACTCGAAGCACATCGATGTAGGTCACCACTTCCTGCGAGAGCTTGTCGAGAAGGGAGACTTTGCTATATCTCATGTGCAGTCCAAACTCCAGCACGCTGATTTCCTGGCGATACCCCTTATGATAGCAAGGAAAAATATCGTTTTCACAGGAACTTTGTCATGAATATGAGTGGATGTAGGACTGAGAGCGTGGATTTTGGTGGACTCTATAAATAGATAACAGCAGTATTTAACGCGTAAAAAGTTTTTTCTACTTTTGATTTTGGTTATTTTCTTCATACCTGAGATTCTGTGTTTTTAGCTTCGAAAATCTCTTTTCGAGTTTTGATGTTTTGGTTTTGAGCTTTGATATTCTGTTTAGGAGTTTTCAGGTTCTGATTTAGACACCTGAGGTTATATTCTTGAGTTTTGATATTCTGGTTTTGAGCGTTGAGATTCTGTTTTTGAGTTTTTCGATTTGGTTTTTATACCTGAGGTTGTACTTTTGAGTTTTGATATTCTGGTTTTGAGCTTTGACGTCCGATTTTTTATATTTGAGTTTCTATTGTTGTCTTTTCAGATGAGAATATATTTATTGAGTTTAAATATTCTGAGTATGAGCTTTGATATTCTGTTTTTTCGAGTTTTTCGATTATGGGTTTTACACCTGAGGCTAGATTTTTGGGTTTTGATACCCTGGTTTTGAACTTTTGAGGTTCTGTTTTTTTATATTTGAGAGTATGTTGTTGAGTTGTCAGATTTTGGATTCTATATCTGAGTTTAAGATTATGGGTTTGAGTTTCCAGGTTCCATTTTTTTGTTTTCGAATTTTGTTTTTGAGAGTTGACATTACTTTTTTGGGTTATGATATTCTGATGGCGGAGTACGATGCTTTTCATTTGAGATGTTAATGTTTGACTTTGAGTCTTTGAAGATGTTGGAGCTATGGGTATATGCTCGGTTCAACCCTACTTCAACAGCGGATGAGCGCTGGGGAAGACGCCCCTAGTTACGGCAGCTGAGTGATGATTACCGGGGTTGCTGTTGGATGTTCCATTGATTTGGATTGAGCAGGAGGTTTGATTGTTTTGTGGTATTTGGGTTTGGAGGATTTTAATTCATGATGATCTTGTTTTGAATCACCGGGGTATGACGAGCGATGCTGTGTTATCCTGTTCCCCGAGCAGAGAGCAGAGGGGCTGTTGAGGGTGGTCACGTACTCGTTGACGCGATATGCTTGTGTCCGTATTTGGTCGGGTTTCCACGTATACGATTTGGATGTTTTCATGTTGACGATTTCAATTCTGTGGTGCCTTGACTGGCACTTGTTCAACGAGCTCCCACGGGGCGACGATAAACTATACGTTCCCGTTTCTCTGCTCGTACATCATGAGTGCCCGCCTGTGAACCTACTCCTGCCCGGACATCTACTAGCACTGGTGGATGCATTCGACAAGCCCCCTTAAAAATTACATGCAGCAACTGAGGAAGTAATCCCAAACTAAAAACGACTAGTTTGTCCAGAAACGGGTGTTACGCCTTGAGGAAGGAGTTGGTAGGGTGGTATTGACAGTTCGGACGATCTGTTAACGAGCCGCGGCCTCCAGTTGTGAGGTCTAGAGTCATGTGGTGAGGCAAACATGGGTGCATAGTCTACCAGGCGATACAGGCTCGGACTATTGGAGAACACAGCTAGGTGCAACACTCATAATGACTGACCTCTAGCGGTCCTCCCGAGGACGGATAATAAGCGCTCGCCAGAGACCCAGCTAAGCCAGGTGGCTTCGGGTGCACAGGCGCACAGGGTTGGTGTCTCTCTGAGAGGAGAGGATACATGGTAAGTGATTGCTTATCTCCAGGACCGAAGCGTTGCTGTCTTGAGGAGTGTAAGGGGCTTGGTTGGTGTTCAGGTTGTGGGCCAAAGCGCACCTCAAAAAAACATCAAGAGGGGGCCGCATCAATCGCGCCCCCTGTCGTTTCGAAACGCCTCAATACTGTAACCGTGAAACCTTTAGCTGCTACGCACGATTCGCAACATCCCCCCTAGTATATTGCGAGTGAAACGAGCACCATGCTATAACAATCATGACTGTAACCAAGGGTAAAGAGCCGCAAGCATCTTTACAGAATATATGGCCTCAGGGATGAACAGACAAGCCGAGATCGCCGGGGCCATCCGAGAGAAATCCCTGATAGAAACCCTCACCCCGCCTTTCTCGCTGCGCATTTGACTTGCCTGACCACTATTCAATATCGTCCCTCTACACTTGTTCAGCGAAGAATAAGTGCAGTGTCCCCTAACGCTAACGTTGCGTCCTCCAACCAATCCAACTTAGCAATACAATATAAATCGACCCACCGCCTGGCACGGAATTTAATCTCCTATAATATACAGGCAACCAAGGACAACAACATATGACGCGCTGTTGCGTCAAAATCCCACCAGTTTACACGAAACTGACACGTCCACCCCCTTTTGGTGACACAAACCAAATGAGATTGAAGAGTCAAAACTAAACAGACAACACGGCTTATCGTGACTGAATTATGTACGCAAAAAAAAACAAACAACCCACGGTGCACAAAAACATGACTAATGATAACAAAACAAAAACAAACAGCGAGCACAACTTTTCAACGGAAAAATGCACAGACGAAACAAGGCAAACGTCATAATAACTAGCTAACGCGGCAATCGAAAACAGAACGTTGAAATTTTATCCCTCTAACCCACGCGACATCGTTCACCATATGTTATTTCGAGAGCAAACAAACCCTAGATATAAACGAAACACCATAGAAAAGTGCTAAGGCGAGACCGCCTCAAATAGTTTCTTAGACGATGTCCGTTTACAGCAATCAAATCACAGACTACCAGTTTAATATAATAGTCAAGTGAGAGGCAGACCCAAGAGCATATGTTGCCAACGGTTGACTACAACTATTGTGGCGAAATACTTGGTACGAAGTCTACACTTTAATTTTTTTTCTAACGCTGCAATGTCGGAGATGATATAGCGCCCGACCACAGCTACTCGTTCTGTTCATTTCCCAAGATTGTTCAAACAATCCGAGAGTTATCATTTATTTGTTAATCATGCGTCGTTCACGTAAATTGAAGTTTTCTTGGCAGTAAGCACAGTTGTTTGTGAAATAATACTTAGTACATAACACGAGCACCATACATGGACGCGACATCTACAGGACCGTAACATCTTCGACGACATGGGTGGGCGGAAAAAACACGGCGTAAACTCGTACATAAGATAAAAATAAATATATATAAAATTATTCCTTGAATATCGAGTCATTCCTTGGTGTCATGGACTTTGGTCAGGAGTTTTTTGTCTCGGCCTAAGTATGCGATTCGCGGAACTGGAATTCTCGGTCGAATATGGCTTGGTTCGAGCGCCGCCTTCGGGGGGCGGCTCCAACGCCCCTCGCCCTGCCGTGTCCGTTCCGCACATCGACGTGAACGCGGACGGGTGACGAGCGAGACGAGCGAGTGTCGAGAAGGAATTTTGGAAAAATTGTTGAATCTTAATGGCTGCAACGCCTGAATGATTTACAAAATTGGCATCATCATTTCCAAACGGTGCGTGATAATGTTTGGAATTTTGCGTACCGTGTGAGAACAGCAGTAATAGTATGTACGACGAGCATGAACGCCAACTGACGGCATTGGCAAACACACAACATCAGGTGCAGCAGCAGTAGCCGAAGGGCGAAACTTCTAGCACATACTGCAGCAACTAGTAGCAACCAGAACCACAGCAGATAGCTCAAAGTGCAGTACGAGTGCAGTTGGCAAGTTTAGTAGTACACGCATCACTCTGTCCAATAGTCTATATATATTATATAACAGCATCAGAATCTCGAGACAAAACCAAGCAGGCAGAAGAGCCGTCTCTTCGGCCTTTGGCCTCGGCTTTAGCACGGCCGCTGACACTCCAGGCAGCCTCTGCTGTAGGCATGAACGAGTGCGGTTGATTCGCAGCGAACTATCCCGCTGTGCTCGCTTCTATGTGGCCCATTTCATGTCACCTCCCTTCTGTTTTGAGCTCGTTGTCGTGCCGTCGAGGTACGAGGAAACCCGTACGTACTGGGTGAGAACAGCAGTATGTACGATGAGCATGAACGCCAACTGACAACATTGGCGAACACACAACATCAGGTGCAGCAGCAGTAGCCGAAGGGCGAAACTTCTAGCACATACAGCAGCAACTAGTAGCAACCAGAACCACAGCAGATAGCTCAAAGTGCAGTACGAGTGCCGTTGGCAAGTTTAGTAGTACACGCATCACTCTGTCTGGACAATATGTAACAACCGTTTTATGTTCATATTGATGGAGAAAAAAATACCAGGTGTTACATTTATTTCCTGTAAGAATGATACGTCGTACGAGCGGACGTTCTGATTCTGGTGCCGTGAGACCATCGAGCACACCGCATGTTTTACCCAAGCAAGAGCCAACAAGAGGCAGCGCACAGGGGCCCCCAACACAGAGACACGTGACAACTACGGCCAGCTGTCGATCGCGTAATTCGCCGGTAGTCCGTGCTTCGGTGGGTGTATCGGAAGTCGTTCGTAGTACTGCTGTAGATCGTCGAAAAACCACGTGGCATCGTGCTGGTGGCAAGACTCGCAAGTAAACCCCCCAAAATTTGTTTACCTTTTCTTTTTCTTGGCCCCATGCACCCATTTCCTTTCCTTTCTCTTCTTTGTTTGTTTCTTTTTTCCAATTCACTTGCGTCTGTTGTGCGCATGCGTAGTGATAGATACCACGTGTAATATATACGTGGTAGTCTTTCTTGGTTGGCAAGCGGTATAGTCGGTTTTTCCAGGCGCGAGTAATGAGACGTATGCACCGGTATGGACCTGGCACATCGTAGACTGACTCCCGATTTCACTTTTATATGTTTCTGGTGGAGGCATGAATTGCGTCAGCTGTGATGTATGCGTGTACCACCTTTGGTTTGTGTTTTTCCCCTAGGGTATTCTTCAGCTCCAGAGTGACTGGAGCCTGTCCTGTGACCACGGACTTGATTATGCGAGTTAATGTGAGAACGACAACAACAACAACAACTGAAACATTGCCTGTTTCTTGATTTTCAGCTGCTTCCTGCAAACTTGGTTTTTCTGCCAACACGATTTTGAACTTTTTCGCGATTTTTTCTTCCTTTTTGTCTAGGAAGTTGAACTTTCTACTGCCGCTAATTTGCCGCCTGTGCAATAGTTGCGGAACGGTCCAGCTTTAGCTTTTCTTTGATTCGAACCATTTGTTTTTTACTTGACGAAGCTTCAGCGGCTGAGATCTTGGCTTGGCTCATCAGCTCGACACCGCCCAGCACCCCATCGCAGCGCTATATAGAGCTTACAGCAACGAAGCGCCGTGCAGTGCGCTGCGGTGCCCTGCGGCTCAGCTCAGCAGCGCACCGCTAGCTCAGCAGAGCGACGCGCTATGCTTTGCCGTGCTCTGCCGTCGCGGTCGTTCGTTATTCATGATATCTAAACTCCGCGTACGCTGAGGCTTAGGTATTTGGCGCTTTATTCTATACATATCGCGTCAACCGTCGTAATATCATACAATATGGGGGAGGGAATGTAATCTCTATGCAAAGATCCTGTTTTTTTTCATCATTTGTCAGCCGGCCGCCCCGGTGGTCTATTTATAATAGTGGTTTTACCCTCGAATACTACTAACGTTTGGTTGTCCTTGAGTTCGACACCCACCACAATGAGATTTGACTTTATTTGCAAAAATGCCAAAAAGAAAAACAGGGATCAACTGCTGAGAGCGCCTAGCAGCGTTGGTTGGTTCGACGCGAGTCGACGAGGGAGGAAAATGCTGGATTCTCCTCGCGGGAAAAATGAAAGCACATGCCGAAGTGGGGAGGGAGGAGGAGGGCCCGCTATTGACCCCGGATCTGAGTTACTACTGGGAGGGAGCGCGAGAGTGGTGCGGGGATAATAAATGGGATGAAGAAAAATAAATGTTGCAAAGGTATATTATTGTTACTACCAGTAAATAATATGTCAGTCTCTAGGAAATACGCACGGCACTATCAGCAGTCGTCATGGTAGAGACACTCCGGATACTATGCATTGAGGAGACGCGTCCAATTTCGACTACGTGAAAGCCCCCACGAAGAAAAGACAGCAGACACACATATCCCGCCTTCCCGAGAAAAAACAGAGAAGAAGCGCTACGCCAACCTCCCGTACGAGCAAAGTCACCCCCGCACCAATCTTAGACAACGCCGCCTCAACGAGAGATCGCTCTCCTCTTCTACGTTTTCCTCCTCGCCCGCGACCACGCAGACCAATCAATGCGACAGCCTTCACGTAACAAACAAAGCAATCTTCTTCCAAAACCTCGCCGGCTGACATGTCCTCATGTCGACGTTTGATGCAAACCGACTTTGCATCCTGTCGACTTCGAACCTCCATTGCCACGGGGACAGCAGTGCAGTCTCTTCATTAATGCCAAGGCCTCTTTTGTTTCGCCTAGAGGCGACGCAGGCTCTCAATAATACTCTTTTCGGTATTTTTGTTTGATAGACGCCAACTTTTACTTGACGGCGCATTTAACAGTTTGTTTCGCCTATCCTTGCCTTCTTTGTTGTATAATATTACGTTTTTTCTAATGTCAAAGCATGACTTTCATAATCCCATGTTAGTATTTAACTCTTGGCATTACTTTAAAGTTCAATGCATGCCAAGTCGGACAGCTACACCTTAAGTTGTCGAAGTGCTGCCCTGCCCTACCCGAAGCATGGGCGCCGGCGAATGCCGGCGCCCATGCGGAGCCCTTGCATTAATAATAATAATAATAATGTGCAAAGGAGGTACAGGCAGAGATGTCAAAATTACGGTAGACCACACCACCAACCTATTTCGTACGCAGGGTATATTTCGTGCCTGGCTGCCGTCTTCATCATCGCCTGACAACATCTGCCAAACAAAGTAGCACACACCTAACGAGGTAACGTAATTGAGCGCGAGCACATTAATCGTCTTTCAAAACACTGACGAATTGCACTTCTCCCCCTCGTGGTCAATGGTGGTGACATTGCACGACCACATCGCCTCGCTTGTTGTATTTTGCGATATGTATCTCTGTCTTAGAATTGGCAACCTCAGACCCCCACATCGACACGGTAAAACTCATGGGCGTATAGTCGTACATAAGCAAATAATAATGTGAAAAGGGAGTACAGGCAGATATATAATATATATGAAAAAATTCGGTTGACCACACTACCAACCTAGTACGTAGGATATTTCCTACCTACTGTCTGCATGATCGCCTCCCGACCTCTGCCAAAAGAAGTATACCCAACGAAGTAACGCAATTGAAGGCGGGTGCGTCAAGCGTTCCTTCCAAACACTGACAACTTGCACTTCTTCCCCTCGTGCTCAATGGTGGTATGATTGCATGACCACACCACCTCGCTTGTTGTATTTCGCAAAATGTATCTCTGCCGTAAAAATTTGTAATATCAGAGCCCCACATCGGCACGGTAAAATCATGTCAATCGATAGGTGAAATTGTCAAGACACGGCCTCGAAGGGCCTGTAACTATGTTGTGGTTACCGCCGTGGCTGTGGTTGCCACTGTGACTGTTTACCTGGCCCTGGTCCGGGTGGTACCCTCGTGATTGGTTTGAACGATTTCGGCGATTATTGTTGTAGTTTTACGAGCGAGCGAGATGACCTCCCGGCGCGGCGGTAGCCAGCCGTACGTGCTTGCCACGGTCGGAAACCGCCGTCATCGCCGAGTTAGCCGAGTTCAGGGTTTATGCTGCCGCTGACGTCGATAAAAAGGGATGTCTGCTGTTGCGCAACGCGTGAGTGTCTTCGTGAAAGTTGAGGCAATGACCCCGGTCTTCCCGGAGAGCAGCGACGCGGGCGGAGGATGAAAGAAGGACTCTCCAGAGGGGAGCGTCGTCGGTTATAAACGAGGCGCTAACAGCAAAACGTTCTGCACAGTGTGGTTCGTCTAAGAGCCAGCAGGTGGACATTTTGTCGGGCCAAGGTTCGGGTAAAACGCCGCTATCTGAGGCGCAGGACTGTCGCGTTTTCGTCCATTGTTCAACTTTGCCCTGCCGACGCCCTCCTCAGCCCAGAGTCGGGGGGCGATCAGGGTAACACGTTCGCGCGTAACGTGGTACAGGGCTACGTACGGGACCGTGTGTCATTTTTGTGTTTTTTGTATTTGTTCTACTTTTCCCCCCGGCTAAATACTCCGCCCCCTCGCGGGGGCTGTTGGTGATGCCACCTTTCAATCTGGGTTTTTGTCGTTTCCACGGCTAACCCCCCGCCATGCCGATGGCCCGCAAGAAGGTTTTGGTATATGAATTCTCCCTTGTATTAGCGCCTGTGTTCCTCTCCATATCAATGAGGGTTCGCTTCGCCGTAGTACCTTTTCTGTGGATTTTTCCCGTAGAGCCTTTTCTGCCCTACCCCGCCACACCGGCGGTATGCGGCAGGTTCCAGAGCCTTTTATGCCCCCCTCCCCGCCACACCGGCGGTACGCGGAAGGTTTTTGATGGGTGGCTTTCGCCTTGTTATAGGGTCCGCGTTTCCTTCATCAACTGATTTTCTTCGCGTGTTCCTGGCCAGGCTGTTGAGGTGTAGGAGTGGGTTTTGAGGAGCCGTAGCTTCGATTCATGATCTAGTTCGTAGCATCGGAGTTTCCCCGAATCTCCCATATTTCTGCATGTGCGGCCCATCACGGTGGACTATTGTTAAGATACGGCGTCGAAAGGCCTGTAATTATTCGGATTGAGATTATTTGGATTGTTTCGTATGATAAGGTTGGCGTTTTATATTCGAGAGATTCAGGAAATAGATCGGAGGCACGGGCCTCGGATCTTAGAAGCCATCCGGGGCTCTGGTGGAATCGAATATAGCTACGTCTCTGAGAATTCGAATAATGCGAGTAACCTTCGATGACCTGCTCAATTGACAGGCCTTCCGGAGGCACTCTGCGTCCCCGCTCAACACCCTTACATAACCATGTAAACACTGACGATTTGCACTCTCCCCCTCGTGCTCAATGGTGGTGACATCTCATGACCACATCACCTCGCTTGTTGTATTTTGCAAAATGTAAATCTGTCCTATAATTAGGTATTAGCCACCTCAGAGCCCCATATCGGCACGGTAGAATCACGGTAACTACCTGGTTGGCCCCATGGATTGAAATGTTCAATCTAGCGATCCATGTACAATAGCACACCACGAAGCCAAAATACATTGTGTACCACACACAAAAATTGTTTTGTATACCACACCTAACATCAATTCCGCTAGAATAGTAACCAATACCAGGCATGTGATATAAAGTGATGCATTCCATCTACAACTGTCAGATTTGTCCCCCCATGAAAGATTTTGTTGTTTCCGCGCACATATTGAGTTGTCCCGCCCGTGCCCTCCCCCTCCCCCGATCCCTCTTGTTCAAACGCTCCACCTACAATCAAATTCTGCCAGAGTAAGGAACATTACCAGGCAGCTGATATCACCTCATCATATTTCTAGCCATTCATGCCGTAGCTCCAATTCATTTCCGACCCCCCCCCCCCCTCCTTTTGGCCCCCCTTTCCCTCTTGTTCAAATACCGCACCAAAAATATAAATATCAAAGTAATAAACATTACCAGGCTGTTGATACAACCTCGTTATATTTCTAGCCATCCATGCCGTAGCTCCAATTCATGCTCCCCCTCCTCCAACACCCCCTCCTTCCCCCCACCCGCACCACCGCCTAGACCTAGCACCACGTGTATTGCAAAATCCCATTTCCCCTCCTCCCCGTCCTCCAACCCCCTCCCCACCCCTTCGAACACTCCGCCCTCTCCTCACTTACTTGTTATATGACATGCAGCATACACTTGATAACCTGATGATGCATTTTCTTCCACACCTGTCAGATTTTGTCCCCCTCGAAAACGGCTCATATAATTTCTGCGCACAGACTGACTAGCATCACCCTGTTGACCCTGGTACAAGCTACACTGTAGTTCCAAGGGGAGTCGCCGACCTATATCCTTGATGAGGACACACACCCAGTAATACGCGCGATCGGGGTACCACAAACCACAGCTTGCAAAGATGAGTTTCAACAAAATATTCGATCTCACAGCTGGAGAGTGCATTATTGTTTGGAAATAAAATAAAATAATGCATAGACTACAGGGCTATCTCTGTGTCTGGCAATCGTCGATCTAGTATCTATCTGGCATAATAATAAAAATATATCCAAACGGCTATCTCTGCGTCCGGGATTGGTGGATCTGGTCGGTGTTGTAATATGATGGGGCTGTCCCTTCCCCCCCGGCTACATTTATTCGAAACTTTGAAACTTAAACTATTATATCAAGAATAGGGATAACAAGTATTACCATATTGTTACGGCGTTGTTACCGCTATGCAACCACGGAGATAGAATGCAAAAATCCGAATTTCCGGCGTTTTCGATTTTTTGTCTTTCGTATAACCTCGGCCTCAGCAACAGCATCAATCAGCAGCTGCGAAGCAGTGTCCACCGACCGAGTAAAATAGTGAGATGGGGGATATACTCACACGGATAGAGGGAGCAGGCCATTGCCTTGAAAAAAATTCGATGCTCGATCGCAATTCTGTATCCGATAGGGACAAACGAGCGTACAAACAAACCCTCCGCATGTATCTCAAAAACCACGGACAGGCTAAAAATGAAGACATCATTTTGTTGCTCTAGCGCACGAACAAATAACCTTACTTGCTGCTGCCCTGCTGCTCCCTCACTTTTCCCTCTTGTTTCTTCAATTCATTTATTATCCTCGCCCTACTCTCGCGCTTCCTCTCAGTACAGTGAATCGGATCCGAGGTCACATAGCCTGCCCTCCTCCCCCCTCCCCACAACGGTAATTGCCTTCATTTTTATTTTGAGAATAATGTGCCACTTTCTTCCGTCTTTTCGACTCGTGTCCATTTGTGTTCTATGTACAATGAGCAATAATTGCACGTGCGTACGTGGCGAAAAACGTGCTGACGTCTGGGACACACGTATCGTCTGATCGGTCGCATTGTCAGTAGTCTATGGGATAGATTCAAACGTATGCATTTGAATTGCGTTGATATGAACGTATTTCGCTACTCAAATACTTCGAAGTAAGTACTAAGAAGGAATAGATGATATTAAAGTATTTTATTGGCAAGTTCCTAGGGTACCCGAGCGGCTTTCTTTTATGGTTGTTCATGCAGTGGACATATAGACTATATATAGACTATATATACCACATAGTCTATATATATTAATAGAGGACATAGACTAGTCTATACAAGTATATGCATGCCCATCCATGTGCTATTCGATACCTGTTAGGAACTATCCCGGATCCAAACCCAAAATGCCCCAATGTATGCCATGCTTTCCTGCCCTTTGCCAGTTACGCTAGGCACCTACCTGACTACCGTGCCTAGTCTAGATGTGGCGCTCCTGCAACGCACGAGCTATCGCCCCGTTTGCGCCGGTGTATCTGGGGCGACGTGTACTGGCATAGTAGTGGCAACGACGTACGACAGACACGATCTGTGGTCTATGGTACCAGGGCATAGCAATAGGTGAAATACCAAAAAAATACGTTTGGCTCTCGTTTTGGTTGCGTAGGGGGGTTCCGAGCACAACAATATCCCGGGCGCTAGACTAGAAAAGCAAAAGGTAGAAATGGTGGTAAACAGTGAACGACACAAAATGAAATGCGTTCATAACCAAATGAAATGGCGTGGACGTGGGGGCGTTTTGTGACGGATTCGCGAAATCCCAGACTTGTACTCGTTAGTGTGTTTGTTTGCTGTCCACATCATCCACCAACGAACGGTGCAAGTGACTGTGACTAGTGTTCCGCTTCGCAGCTACTCGCGTGAACCTACCACACCCACGCCCGCACTGCCACAGATCAGCGAGATCCGCACCAACATCGACTACAAGCACGTTCACGGCACGCATTACACTGCAACGACAGCACTTGCCGACGCACCCAATAGACAGCCATCTACGCGCTCGCAGTCTCTCTTCGGCACAGATCGTCTCCTCCAAATCACCCACCGCGGTGAGTCACGACGTACGGCAGCTATAACCTGAAAACTAGAAATATAATCGCAAATGCCAGGTACAGTATTTCGGGGGGACCCTCGAAATAGGTCAGTTATTTTTTTCGTCGTCATGCACAGTAGCACACCATCACACAATACATCGTCTGTGGAGGATGCCGCTGCGCGTAGGCAAATCAATGTTGTGATCTCCAACTCTGCTGAGGGGTGCGCCAGGTATGCGTTATTGTTTCAGACACATACACAATCGTGGTGCCGGTTGGTGCGAAGTTGTCCGGGAGCACTACGTTATCCTCCTAATAGAACCCCCTCTTTTTTCTTAGGATATCTGCTTGTGTGTTCGGTCTCAACGAGAACGTGGCGTAACGTTTGTGGGAGGTGAACTACTACTGTGTAGTATGCACATAGCCAGCCGTCAGGGGCGTCATGCCGAATGGTAGCACTTTGGTATGATCACAGGAGAATCAGTCCCATGTCCCCGACGAAGTGAACGCACGTCAGGTGTTGAGCACGACGTGAAAAACACTTTTGTCTACTGGCTTCGTACGAAACATCTGCTGAGCTCAACCTCCAGATCCTTAGAGGGCCTGCTGCTAGTTCAATAGGGCCACCCGGAGAGGATGCTCCGAATATACGGCGAAGTATGCTGGCACATGCTAGCTTCATGTCTCGCAGTCACGCTCGTTGTTCGGCATTGTCCGCATACATCTGTGTCGATCGACCAATCCCCCCGCGCCATCTCAACAAGGACATGTGTGGCCACTCGCCAAATCGCCAAAGAACCCGTCAAACGAGTGCGCCACGTCTGCCCCCCCCCCCCCCGTTCCTCCTTTCCCGCATCTTGCAGGATTCTAAAGCGGGATGCTGTTCCCGTGGGTGGCGGTTCGAGCGGTTTCCGCGAAGATCTTCGTGAAGGCTGATCTAGCGGTGCGAAGCGCCTCTGTAGGCCCCCCAGGGGGTGTAAATGGCCTTACTGACGAGGAGAACCAGGCTGCGCTCGCGCTCACTAACCTATCAGCCGATCCTGTGAAGGAGAAGGCAAAGGAGCAGATCTCCATCTTCACGGTCATGAAAATCGTGAGTGATAAGCGTGTGTGTTGCGGGTGTCCAAACCGGTTGCTTGTCGGCGTAGTAGCGGTGGTGTGGTCGTTTTCGTTTCCGATACAGGCTGCGGTAGCGGTGTGCACTCGTTTTTTACTGGGGCTCTAAACATCCTGGAAGGCCTGCCCCTCGCGCAGAAGCTAGCTCTGAGCAGCTCGAAAGTTCAACCAGATGGCCAAACTCGTGATCTATTAATAGGACCTGTGCAGAATGTACAGGTTAGTCTAAACAAACAAAAATATAGACATAATCCGACGACTTTGCGGTTGGGGAGCTCAATCCCCCGAACCGAAAGTTACCCTCCCCCCCCCCAAATAAAGTGCTACCTCTATCGTAGCCCTCATCTCCCGTTTGGTCGCCCAATGGCCCCCTCGATACGCTCCATTGTTCATCTGCATTCCAATCATCTGGGGGAAAAATTTAGCGTCATGCCAGGAATACAGCCGCATAGCCATGCACGTGTTTCTGTTGTCGACGATGGCGTGTTCCTCGTCGTGACCCATATAGCGGACGGACTTTCATCGAATATGTTGAACACTACGCGTGAATCCCTTGCATGGTGGTGATTGAGTAGAGGCCAAGGGTACGTACGTCAGCGGGGTCCTTTTTGGGACTTTTTTTTGCAGTGTCTCGGGATCACTCGCGCGAGCGAACACCCACTACTACTGTTCCTGTGAGGTGCCAATATTTCGTAGTACCAGTTTGTCATAGGGTTTCGATGTGAACCCGCGCAGTGGAATCGTACGCAACGCTGCGCCAAAAAAGAGTCCAGAGCTTTTTCTTTTCTCCCATGAGGTACAGAGTAACTCGCGCGAGTGGCTCAAGCCCTTGTAGCGAATGCAGGGGTATATCGTAACATCACCGTAACAGCCCCCCTACTATTATCATGCCGTGGTCGTGGTCTAGATAGGGAGAGGGTGCAGTACAGCAGTACAGCACAGGACCAGTAGTATTCGTTGGTCGTTGATATCTTGATTGGTTTAACCGCAACAGTTTTTCTTGTATCATGTTCTTCTGCAGTTCAGCGCGGCAAACTCTCGCTTGATCGCCATGATACCTGGTCTCGTATTATCTTTCATAAGTCACATGTTGCGGCCTACGACAAAGCGATCGCACGTTTTGATATGTCAAGAAAGATGTTGAACATGTAATTACTTATTAATACGGAGAGCTCAGTAAGGCAATCAAACTGCTGCATGATCTTCCTAAAAAATGGACGCTAAGGACTATACTTTAGTCGCACTAGTGTCTCTGTTGTAGTCGATATATGAATGATACCTGGGTCACACGCTGGCTAAGCTTACAGAGTACCAGGTAGTCAGGTCGTCCAGTATAGGTGATCCGTTCTCGTAGGGCGTTTTGGGTGAAACATACCTACCACTACTGCTACCGCTACTACTACTACTACTGCCACTAGTACTACTACTGCTACCTCTACTACTGCTACTAATACCACTACTATTACTACTACAACTACTGCTACTACTACCACTACTTCTGCTACTACTGCTACTACTACTGCTAGTACTACCAGTACCTCTACTACTACTACTACTACTACTACTACTACTACCACTACTACTACTACTACTACTACTACTACTACTACTACTACTACTACTACTACTACTACTACTACTACTACTACTACTACTACTACTACTACTACTACTACTCCTACTACTACTACTACTACTACTACTACTACTACTACTACTACCACTACTACCACTACTACTACTATTACTACTACTACTACTACTACTACTACTACTACTACTACTACCACTACTACTATTACTTCTAATACTGCTACTTCTACTGCTACTGCTACTGCTACTGCTGCTGCTTCTCCTACTACAGACCTTGTGTTTTAGCCTTCTGAGAGTACTCACTTGATTATCTGTACACCTCACACACACGTCAACAAATTGTGATCAATAATCTGAAGGGGCAATCCGATCAATCAACCCATGCGAAAGGTTAATGTTGCGAAAAAGCAAAACGACACTCGGATAATTTTTCATTGAGAGGCCCCGACATTGTGACCACAGAGCTGATCTTTCTAGGGTGAAGAATCAGTACGGACACTGGGTGTGCTGGATGTCGACGAGTAGAAGAACGGTTTAATGTGAAGAACACACACACACACACATTCACCCGGAAAAACAGCGAAAGAATGTCTACTTCTGTCGTAGCTCGTGTCACTACTTGGTACACCCCCAATAGCCTAGGCTGCGAGTGACATGATTGTAAGAGGCCAACTAGTTGTCGGTTGCCCGGGTGCCACAATTTGTCGTTTGCGGAAAATGCCGGAACTCTCTTGCATTTGCGTCTCTGACAGGCGTGTTTTGTTGTGCCGCCCAATGTGTGGTGTTTGTCAAAAAGGCCAGTACATTTGTAGGTGACCTTTTGTACGCCACCCAAATACATGACACCACCGCCAGGTGTCTACGTTAGCTGTAAAGCCTAGCCGACTCACGACCTGATCAACGGCAGCAAGAAAGACTGGCCAAAAGCAAGCCGACGTGCAAGGAAGCTATGAGGAAATAAGTATGTTTTTGCCTCACTCAACATAATTTATACCTTTTTTTTAACGCGCGGCCTAATAGGTATCGGTCTCTACTAGACTAGTCTACTCTTTTTCACGTGTGTGTTGGCTTTTCCATGGCCTTATTTAGTGGCATCTCAATATATCCCTGTATTTTTCCGTTACCTCAAACTCTGCATGCACGCGGCACTCCCCAAGCCATGCACGGGTGAATGAGGGTGTTGTGATTCATGAATGGAATGCGCTGATCCGCACAATAATGGTGTTCATAACGTAGTAGAGCATCATGCCAGGAACAAAAATGCAAGACCACGCTCACTATGTGCGTCCGCCAACGGTCCAGAGTTCGTCGTGAATCCACGAACGGGCTTGTATCGAGTGCTCTGTACTCTGTACTCGAAACACAGTTGAATGCAGGCGTAATTGCGGTGGTGGTAGCGGTTAACGTGTTCCTCCATCCAGAGTGGTGTTCGTAGAAGATGCCTCACAATCCTGAACGCGTTGATTCGGCTCACATTCTATTTGATCGAGATGGCGTCGTCCCAGGACCAACCCCAAGCCATAGAGCACATGACTTGTGCCCGATGTGTCCATGTGGTGGACCCGCCCGAAGACTTGCTCAATTAACAAGTACGTCATGTTTCCGAATCTGTCCCATGGCGATCGACTCGTCACCCACGCACGGAATTGCGGTGCATGCCATGATTTGGATATATTGACTGAAATGGTGTCATCGCAGAACCCACCCGAATATTATAATATACCTGGTATAAAATTAAAATACACTCCATGTGTGAGATCAAAATTTTTGTCGAAACTCATCTTTGCAAGCTGGGTGTGATACTCCGATCGTGAGCATTACGGGTTGTGTGTCCTCATTAAGGATATACGCCGGCGACACCCCTTGCAACTAAAGTGTAGCTATCAGGGTCAACAGGGTGATGTGGTTAGTCTGCGCGCGGAAACTCTATAAAACCCGTTTTTGAGGGGAACAAAATGTGACAGCTGCGAAAGGAAAGGCATCAGTTTATCAAGTTAATCCTGTGAGTCGAAATATTGGTGAGGGGAGGGCGGAGTGTTTAAGGACTTGGGGGGAGGGAGGGGGTGGGGGAAGGGGGCGAAAAAATCAAATCGCATAGATGTAGGCGTTTGCTATACACGCGTGGTGCTAGCTCTAGGCTGTGGTGCATGTGGTGGAGAGGGAGGGGGCGTTTGGGGTGGGAGCGGGGGGGGGAGGGGTTCGAGGGGGTGGGGAAAGGGTTTTCAAGAGGTTCAGGTCTCATATACTATAAAATACTCATGTAATAAATGTGTTCACCAAGGACGTATCAATGAACTTGTATCAACGTTGTATTTCCGATTGTATAATGTTTCGCGTGTCGAGGGTCGATGCGTCATCCACGCGCAGAATAGCCAAGGTTGTGATTCGCATCGCAATCGTTTGACCAAAATAGCGCCATGCGAGGAGCAATCTTCATGCCTGTCCTCAATGATGTGGTAATCGTGGACCCATCAGTAGGATTGGCTAACGTCCGTTGCGTGTCTGAACCTGTCGCACGACGACACTTTGGCAGTCTTGACAAACGTTATCATTGTAAGATAATACGTTGATTCACGTAGCAAATTGTTTCATTAACAACGGACATCGTGCGAGGTGCGACCCAACGTCATATATTTTATGGAAAATATTGTAACGGCGTCAGCTGTGAGTTGGACGAATTCAGGGCCGATACCCGTCTTTGCAAGCTGCGTACGTTTGTACCGATCGACCGTCTACATTTCTAGTAAATTTCATAAATCAAAACCTAATAATGGATAACACAAGTGATAACATTGTACGATTATGTTACCTCTCAAGCATAACCAATTAACATACCAATACTTATCTAAACACTTCGACGTACTAGTAACCTCCCATTAGCTGATGTTATATTAGCTAGTAGTGGGGGACCTGTTTGGTCTTGTTGATAAAGTAGTAATAGGGTACTACTTGTGTACTACATTGGTGGTAAATTTTGAGCAAAATCCAACATGATTTTTCTTTTTGTAGTTTGTACCACTTGTTATACTGCGCTGTAGTAGAATTTACGTGGCGGACCGGTTTTGGGTGGATTGTTTTATCAGGGTTGTTGGTGCTTGTGGTATAATACACGGTTGGGTATTTTTATAATGGTGGGTTTTGGCATATTTCGGAAGTAGGTACGTACCTGTATGTAGCGAATTTTGAACAAGATGCACAAACCCCCTGTTTCTTGCGGTATTTTGTACTATTCTACTACTTCTCCAGTATGTCCATCGATAATGGTTTGTGGCTGGATGGTCTTACCAAGGTTGTTGACACTTGTGGCTCTATAACATGTTGATAATCCGTGGGTAAGTTGTGATAGAGTGTCAGTATAGCCGGCAATAGATTCGGTAAGATAGCTCGCAGAGTCATGGTCTATCGGCCACAAGAAGATTCTCTTAAACGGAATATTCTGAGTGGAGCGGACAACCCGTAGAAACCTACTAGTTTATGCCACAAGAGCGTTCTCGGTAATGGAACATTCCTCCTCTGGACAAGATGGGTAGAAGTAAGCGCGTTAAACGCTCATGGGAATATAAAACACCTAAGAGAACGTTCCTGGTACGTTCCATAGGTAAAGGTCCAGAAGAAATCACAGGCGCAATGCTGGGGTGAAGCGACCTCTGTGAGCCTTACCCCACCCCTATGCTCTCACTCCTTCTCTTTTCCTGTCTCCTCGAGCTTCCCATAGCTTAACGCCAATAAGAAAAAGAAATCGACAAAGAAGAACCGGTGCTGTCTCCAAGCGAAGCTGATACCCCTGCGCCCTTTCCCTCTCACCTTCCAGTACCACGACTTTTCTACAAAGTTCTTTTGAAAGATTTTAATTGTAACGACTTCGCCAGCTGTGATTTCGACGAATCAAGTAGGGTAGATACTCATCTTTGCAAGCTGTTTATTGCAGAAGAACCTGATTTTTTTTTTTTCACTTTAACGGCGGTTTTGGCACATACTTAAGGAGTACACCAGCAGTCACTTACCTGGTAGTAGTTATCTTTACTCCAGGCGGCAAGTTATCTACACTCCAAGCAAGATCCAAGATATCGGATGAGATTACTACTGCACTTTCTGCAACTACTGTTGTTGTAAAGAAAAAAAATACACTCCAGCTACGAGATCGAAGATTTTGTCGAAACTCATCGTTGCAAGATGTGTGTGATACTCCGACCGCGCGTATTACGGGTTGTGTGTCCTTATTAAGAATACAGGTCGGCGACTCCCCTTTGAACTACAGTGTAGCTTATACCAGGGTCAACAGGGTGATGTTAGTCAGTCTGTGCGCGGAAACTATAAAACCCGTTTTTGAGACGGGACAAAATCTGACAGCTTTGGAAGGAAATGCATCAGTGTATTAAGTGTATCCTGTATTCTACTATTATTATAGTAATTCTCTGCCATATGCAATATTTTTTTTTTGTGGTTAGATAGCTTTGTTGGTGTTGTTGGTAGTAGGTGTAGTACAAGATGTAGGTGCATTTTAGGTACATAGTCTAGAGCATTTAACTTGTTATTATGTTTTTCTCCACGATAATGGCTGGTTTTGGCATTTTTTGTAATACAATGACAGTAATATGGTAATAACTTGTATTCTAGGTGGCAAATTTTGAGAGTATGAAGACAGCAGCAGTAGTATTAGTGATCTAATATGTTATTGCCCATACAGCATTCCCGCATAAGTTGGCTATCCCCACCCCAAAAGGAAAAAAAAAAAACAGAAGGAGTCTGTAGCACTCGAACCCGCGTTGTCAAATAAGTAACCCGTCATATCAACCTTTTCTGTTTTAACTCATTTTTGCTCGTCCCTTCCATTATCGTGGCTTTTTATTATTGTATATTTTATTAAAAATTATCCGACGGCGGATAGGTGAAAAATATTATGAAGCCCACCAAACTCCAACGTGTTTGTCATTCTGTACAAGTACACGTCGTGAGTCGATCGATTTAACTCAATTTCATTCGCAATCCAGCTGTTTTTTTGGCGTGTCCTCTGGCTCCCGCGATAGCGATAGCGCGAGCTGTCCCTACCGGCGGTCCCCCTGACTTATCCGGCAGCGCAAGCTATAGGCGTATATGAATACGTGAGTATGCCGACCCGACGTAACCCCCGGGAGTCCGGTGCAGTGAAGATAGCCGCCTGGAATGGCATCATTCCGGGTATCATAGTGTTGGAATTTTGCGCGAGCTCACCATGAACAAAACTCCTGGCCATGAGAAGTCAGCCTTACGCCGGACTTGGTCCAGTTACAGTCCACCTTACCCCTTTCGGACCTTGCTCTTCTCGGGCTGGTTTTATTTCCCCTTCCCCATCTCTTCGTAGGCGTAAGTGAGAACCAGGACCACTTGGCAGGTTCTTCTGTCCCCCTCACCGATACGACGGCGCGTGCCTTCATCTTGCAGCAGTTTCTCCCCTCGACGATTCGCATCGAACGGCGCCTACCCACACCGCTAGCCGCTAGGCCCCATCACCAACCAGACAAATCATGTTATGCTTACGTTGGCGTGAATAACCTAAAATGTCTGATCTGCGTCTGATTCGAAAACCAGAACCAACAAATTATTAAGTAGCGTCCAGGACAGGCACAAGACCACCGGGGAGGCTGGCAGGGGTAGGCGCCCCTCGATTCAAGTCGGCAAGGGGAGAAAGGGCTGAAGCCTTCTCGAGTTAAAAATGACAGCGCGTACCGTACGAGCTGGTCCGGTTGTAGGGCTGGATTTCACTCAATCGGCGTTTTCGCAACTGTTTAAAAAAAACTAGGGTTTGAAATGATGTGCCAGCTCGGTGTCAGCTGTGTTTGTAAGCCTGCAGCGCATGTGCAGACGTTCATTTTTTTTTTTTTTATCCTCCGGCGGATGGGGAAAAATAAAGCTTTAGCTCACCACACTTCCACGTATTTTCATACGCGTCGTGTGTCGATTTAACTCAGTTGCTTTCGCAGCCCAACGCTAGCTGGCAACGTTTCGGAATCGGAGAGTTGAGAAACAATCCCATGAAGAGTAAATCCCGCCACGTATGGAGGTATGTTGGTACTAACGTCTACGAGTACCGAAGTCCGAAAAACGTGTACTATAATATTGTGGATGACGTTGATACTTGGTGTAAACTTTCCATGGGGTATCACGCAACAAACGATGTCCTTCCCATTGCCCCATTCGTCGTCTCTCAAGGCCTGTGGCGTGGTTACGATCCGCCACATGATACAAAGTTAAGATACTTCGGTATTTATGAGCAGCACAAAAAAACTCGGTTTTCGCAGCTCAATATTTCGAATTTTGGGCGGAATGTTTTTAGAGACGTGATTCACACCGCGATTGCCCGGGCCACCCCCCTCGGGGACCGAAAACAAGAAGAAAGGCTCTTGCCCGTATTATGGATTTTGTCTATCTTCTGAAAAGGCAATAATTATTAATAATAGCTGTTCCCTTCTGACTTTTTTTTTTTCCCCGAGATGGTTCCGTTAAGGACTACGATAGACTCCAGGCGTCATGCAAATTTCAGCTCGAAAGTCGCTCCGAAAAACCATTTATTAACTATCGCGCATCGAAATCGGACCGTCTCGTAGAGGGGAGGGGGAAGAAGAGCCCGCGTACATAGTGGCCCTGCCTAAGAAGGGAGAAATAGACGAAGCGAAGATCTATATGTATATATAGTCTAGACTAGTCTAGTCTAATGTTTTTAACAACAAAATATGCTGTGAGATCGACCAAAATGCTTTTCGACCAAACCTCTGCTTTGCAAGCTCATTGCGTGATGCTTCGATCGCGCGTGTTACGTATACTATACCCTCGCGAAGGATACCCTGGTCGGTGACTCCCCTGCCGATACCAAGGGTGAACATGACTAAGACATCCAACCTTGTTCTGCGCACGGAAAATGTATAACCAGCATTGCGGGAGACAAACCCAGACGTCTCTGAAACTCAGTATGCATGACACAATAATGGTTATATAGTAGTGTGAGTTTACATTTTTGGTAGTGGGCTACTTGGGTGTACCGAGTTCATACGCAAGTTCCTGTGTACTCCTTGTACATGTAGCCGGCCAGCGGAGGTCCAGCTCAGGCCTGATGTTGGGGTTGTTAAAAGCGCTGTCGAGCCATGATGGAACATGCGTGGACGTCGATCGCTACTGTTCCAAAGTGTTCTCTCTTTCTTGTGCTGTTGCTGTTTATATAGATCTAATGCAAAGGCACACTCACACACTTGTCACACCTGTATTGGTCAAGTGAACACCGACGAGTGAGATCTGGCGTTTTGAATCAATCAGGCGTCGGGCGGTTGCACACTTGATCCTTAAAAACCTTTGCGAACGCCCATCTCACACACTAGCAGGGGATGCACAAACTAAGGATCCGAAACGCCAGACCCCTGCACTCCTCCTACTTCTGCAATACAGAGGTTTTAAGCTCTTGCGCTAGTACAGTACTGAATGATCAAAAGTGCGTGTCGTCGAATAGCCGATTGTTTTTGCTAATCCAGAGAGCATGGTCATTTTCCGTGTGGAGTACCCGCAGCCTACAGGTGTTAGCTCACCTGTGTGAAGGTGTCGGGGAAAGTCAGAATAATTCATATTGTGAAAAATACCGAACGACTTCCTCCGTACTGAAAAAAATATTCAACTGTTCGAATGTTAATGGGGAATATTACAGCAAAACAGAAAATCTCGAGGGATCGTTTTTCCGAATAATAGATCGGAGGAGCCAAACAAGTTACAGTAGGTGGCCCTATATAGTGCGGGTGTCCGATATTGTGCGGGTAAAATCGTTTAGCACAATATAGACCGCTCTATATATAGTGGCCGGTTTTTATATAGTGCGTGTGTCCGGTATAGTGCGGGTCAATTTCCTTGACACATACCCGCACTCTGTAGGGCCACCTACTGTATAATCACCAAAAAGGAAGCCGCAAACCACAAAAAAAGTAAATACGTACTTGTAAATGGCGACCTCCGAAACATGGAATATGAATGTTCACAGTAATATCAGGTAAAATGTAGACTAATGGTTGATAGGTCTCTATCTACGGCACTACTATCAGAACAGCGGCAACTTCTTGAAACCTATGTATCATAGAGCACGCGGGCTGCTTCATGGACTCAGCTTTTTGTTCACACTTTTACTTTGCAGCTTCTGGACAACAAGCCATGGTCATAGGTGTCGTCCCCTCTTCCCCCCGGTTCTTGCTGCAATATTTATCGCACATAGGGCTCAGCAATCTCACTTCTCGTCGATTTTTCATCAAGTGTTGCCAATCCACGCTCTCCCTCTTTCCGCAAGTCAGTTTATGCTCATAAATAAGTCCCAACGAAAATATATTTTATACAAATTGAAAATACACTCCAGGTGTGAGATCGAATATTTTGTCGAAACTCATCTTTGCAAGCTGTGTGTGATACTCCGATCGCAACGCAACGAATTTATGCTCGAGTATGCACTCGGCGGGGCTCGAACTCACGAAACTGACCTATACCAGACTCGAGGATAACCTGATACGCCACCGGGGCGACCGGCGTCATTATCATTACCTGAAAGCGGACGTTTAGACTCCATAAAAATAACGTATAGCTTTATCACTTCGATTCAGCGTACACATCTACGTTAGGAAAAGCACCGACGGTCGGTCGCCCACAGCAGCAGTTGATGCCGTGGTGTTGCATTCAGGGGGTAAACAGGCAGTAAGTGCGTCTATACCGTAGTCGATGCGTGACTTCGCGTGTGGCAACGGCAGCTCGCCAGTTATCACTTGCGCACTAACAACCCGGTACGTAGGCTCAGGTAGTAGTCCACTTCCGAACTCAAATACGCTATCATATCATACAATACCATACCCTTGGTCCAATATTATTATAAAAATTTGAATACACTCCGGCTTTGAGATCGAATATTTTGTCGAAACACATTTGTGCAAGCTGTGTGTGATACTCCGATTGCGCGTATTACGAGTTGTGTGTCCTTATTTAAAGATATAGGTCGGCGACTCCCCTTGCAACTACAGTGTAGCTATCAGGGTCAAAAGGGTGATGTTAGGCAGTCTGGGCGCGGAAACTTTAAAACCCCTTTCTGAGGGGGACAAAATCTGACAGCTGTGGAAAGAAATGCATCGGTTTATCAAGTGAATCTATATTATAAAAAATGAAAATACACTACGGAGACGAGGTGTAGTTATCCTGTCTTTGGTTTCTCAATTCGAGCATGAAGGGGGGGGTACAAATAATTGGCGACATAGATCAGCGCCCGTCTCAACGGAGACTGGGTACGTATTCTGCCTCAACCCCACCTGAAACCATGACCCATCGATTGTACGCGAAACATGCAAAGCCGTGATACCGGCGGTCGCATACAGCAGTAACTAAACGCCTGTCTCGACGGAGACGAGGTGTAGGTATTCTGTCTTTGGTTTCTCAATTCGAGCATGAAGGCGGGTACAAATAATTCGCGACGTAAATCAGCGCCCCTCTCAACGTAGACTAGGTACGTATTCTGTCTCAACCCCACCTGAAACCATGACCCATCGATTGTACGCGAAACCTGCGAAGCCGAGAGACCGGCGGTCGCATACAGCAATAACCAAATGCCTGCCTCGACGGAGACGAGGTATAGGTATCCTGTCTTCGGTTTCTCAATTCGAGCATGAAGGGGGGCTACAAATAATAACGTCGTCACAAAAGTCAACGCCCGTCTGCCCGTCTCGACGGAGACTGGGTAAGTATTATGCGTCTATCTTCTCACTTTTTATTACCGGTGAAATACTGTCGAACGCCTGACTCGACGGAGTACCAGGTAGACATTCTGTATTTCTTACATATTTGGCTTGTCACCTGCAGGACCAGGGCGCTGTATACTATGCGTAATAATATATGGGTATATCCCAGCCATTGGTATATATATATATATATATTTTCGCTTCTGGTTCATCCATTTAATAGCAGATAGACGCTGTCGGAACTTACATCCGGTTCATCTAGCACTTGAGTTGTCGTGCAAACGCGATGAATACATGATGACGATGACCAATATTTCAGCGATTAACACGTAATTTCGCATCAGATTCATGACCATTCTTACGATGGTCTGCGTATTGTGATATATTCGGTACCATGCCTATGGTATAAATATGTGCATACGTACGAAGATGAGTCGCGACTTGTCAGATCACATCTTCTGCTGTACCAGGTACTCGTACTACACAGCGACGGCCGCATCATTCGAGCCCACCTAAAAACCATGACCCATCGATTGTACGCGAAACATGTGAAGCCGTGATACCTGCGGTCGCACGCAACGGCGTGGCGATCGCCTCTCTCGACTTCCCATACAGAATTAACCCGACGCCTGTCTCGACGGAGACTAGGTGTGGGTATTCTGTCTTTGGTTTCTCAATTCGAGCATGAATGGGGTACATACTAACAACCTATATAGGTCAACGCCCGTCTCAACGGAGACTGGGTATGCATTTAACCCGCACCAAAGCCTGAGATTCTGTATCTGACTTCTTCATTAAATCGAGCCCACCTGAGACCATGACCCATCGATTGTACGCGAAACATGCGATGCCGTGATACCGGCGGTCGCATACAGCAATAAATAAACGCCTGGCTCGACGGAGACGAGGTGTAGTTATCCTATCTTTGGTTTCTCAATTCGAGCATGAAGGGGGGGTACAAATAATTGGCAACATAAATCATCGCCCGTCTCAACGTAGACTGGGTACGTATTCTGCCTCAACCCCACCTGAAACCATGACCCATCGATTGTACGCGAAACATGCGAAGCCGTGATACCGGCGGTCGCATACAGCAATAACTAAACGCCTGTCTCGACGGAGACGAGGTGTAGGTATTCTGTCTTTGGTTTCTCAATTCGAGCATGAAGGCGGGTACAAATAATTCGCGACGTAAATCAGCGCCCCTCTCAACGTAGACTAGGTACGTATTCTGTATCAACCCCACCTGAAACCATGACCCATCGATTGTACGCGAAACCTGCGAAGCCGAGAGACCGGCGGTCGCGTACAGCAATAACCAAATGCCTGCCTCGACGGAGACGAGGTATAGGTATCCTGTCTTTGGTTTCTCAATTCGAGCATGAAGGGGGGGTACAAACAATAACGTCGTCATAAGTCAACACCCGTCTGCCCGTCTCGACGGAGACTGGGTAAGTATTATGCGTCTATCTTCTCACTTTTTATTACCGGTGAAATACTGTCGAACGCCTGACTCGACGGAGTACCAGGTAGACATTCTGTATTTCTTACATATTTGGCTTGTCACCTGCAGGACCAGGGCGCTGTATGCTATCTGCGTGATAATATATTGCAGCCCACTCCTTTCGGTTTGTCGCTGGGATGTGACCGACAAACATAACCAAATTCTCGTCAAGCACGTCCGGAGAAATAGACACAAACGACAGAAATATCACGGCTACTAACACTTGCCTCTTCTCTGGTCGCACAGCCTACACGGTACCGTCCCTTGCCCTCCGACGTGCGGGCTTACCTAGCTGCGCGAGTCAACCGAAGAGTGATGGCCACCAACTACCGTGTGGTGGACCGTTACCAGAGCATGGAACAACAACCCTAAATTCTTTCGCGTCCAAACAAACCACGGGTTACGCCGCTTTCGGTTCCCGAAGGTCATAACCCTCTCCAATACACTCCAGCTGTGAGATCGAAGATTTCGTCGAAACTCATCTTAGCAAGCTGTGTGTGATACTCCGATCGCGCGCATTGTTGTACTTTATTTATTTTATTTTATTTTTTTAGATCCTCCTGGGGATCCGGGTAAAAAAAGCTTAAGCTCCATACACTTTCGTTTGTGTACCAGTTTTCGTCCATCTGCAGAACGCAGACTTTGTGTCAACCTCCCCCCTCCGGGTTAGTCAACACTATGAACAATACTTTATTGTATCATATTACCCTACGCCCACTCGTATACGAAATCAGTCGGACTTCTTTATCACCTTGGATGGTAATAATTTAGTCTATGTGTCCTGTAGCAATCGGGGATTCACCTTCCATTCGCACGAGCGACTAACTGCTATGAACACCACAGGCAACAATACAGCCACTGATTGTTGGGCGCCCTTGGCGTGGCGTAGCTAGGCCGGTCGCGGCAGTGTACTCACTCCTAGAAAGGCCAAAACGAAATATTTATATATACATATGTAGACTAGACTATTTAGTAACCCCCTCCCTCCCAGTGTGGATCCTCAAAAGAAAAGTGTGGGTGAGACTTGAAAAAACGGAAAAAAAAAAAAAAAATCTGTTTTCAGCAAAGCCCTCCCAGTGTGGTTCCTTGAAGAAAAGTGTGGGTAGCGGAGTTGTGCTTCCCTGAGTGCCTCAATGGGCTATGGCCATATTTTCGTGGTTGGTTTGCAGGTAGCTTGCAGAGACAACAGAAACCCGTGATTGCCATTCCTTGCGTGTCCAGGTTTTTGGCTCGTGTTCGGATTATCTTATTTTGGTTTTACTTTACTTTATTTTTTTTCATTTTATTATGTTTCTTTTCCGAGCTTTGGCTCTCCTTTCCGGTTGGTTGGGTTGTTTCTTCGATTTCCCCTTCATTTTGTTTGTTTCATTTTTTGTTTTATTTTTATCTTTCTTTTTATTTGTTTTCTTATTATTATTTTGTTTTTGTTTTTGTTTTTGTTTTTGTTTATTTCGTATTTCTCTCTTCCAATGTATTTCTGTTGCTGACGTATGTATGTTGTGCCTGTCGTACCCAGTACTAGGGCATGACATTGCGTTGTCGAATGCATTACGATGCATTATCTCTGTGTCGTAGCTTGTGACCACAGAGCTGATCTTTCTAGGGTGAAGAATCAGTACGGACACTGGGTGTGCTGGATGTCGACGAGTAGAAGAACGGTTTTTAATGTGAAGAACACACACACACATATCGGAGACGCCTTTGGTACGCCGTCCAGGTCTTGCCGATATGAACACCTCTTCACCGAATTTATAGCTGGAAACCCGTCTTGGGTACAAAATTACATGGAATTAGTATGCTCTGAAACGTCTGGGCCTTCTGTTCTCGCATCATATAGTTGAGCGGTATGCATTGCAAATACCCAGCCATGCAGGCTTACTTGTTTTTTTTTGTTTTTTTTTATCCTCCGGCGGATGAAGAAAATAAAGCTTTCGTAGCTCACCACACTTCCACGTATTTTTATACGCGTCGTGTGTCGATTTAACTCTATTAACACCCTGTTGTGCAACAATGCCATTCTAAGTTCGCCATCTATCTGCCAGATGTACGGTACGGCAAATAGCGACTTTCGAACCAAAGCCTACTTTTTTAGCTTTTTAAGTCAAACGCTCAGATTGAAGCGGATATTGTCATTCCAAAATATGTCGTCTACTTGTAGTCTACTTGTAGCCTATTTATACATGCTTGATGTTAGTGTACGTAGGATATCTCTCTGTACTAACTTCTTTTTTGTATATATATTTGATGATGACAGGTGACCGTCCTCTCGGCGCTGTACGTGGGCGCTAGCCCGTGGTTCGAAACCCACCAACACAAGCACCGCGAACGGTTCATGTGTCCACGCCTGTGAGTCCGACACTCCGACGCCACCACCATACGTGGCAACTGTCAACAGAACTTTATAACACGGGTGGTCGGATAGGATACCCCGTTGTTTGAGCGAACCCGCCGCGAGTGAATTGTAGCTCCAAGGTCAACAGTCTATACTGTGTCGCGGAAATGCCAACTTTTAGGTGGTGGGGGATGGCTTATCTTTTTTTTTTCTCACACTTTTGCTTTCCAGCTTCTGGGCAAGCCGTGGTCACAGGTGTCGCCCCTTCTCCCCCCCGGTTCTTGCCTTGAACCTTTATCGCGCATAGGGTTCAGCAATCCCACTGCTCGTCGATTTTTCATCGCTTGTTGCTAACTCACGCTCTCGCGCTTTCCGCAAGTCCATTTTTGTGCACAAGAAAAAGTCCTACGACTTTACACGAGTATGCACTCGGCGGGGCTCGAACGCACGAAACTGACCTATTATGCCAGGCTCGAGGATAATCACCTGATACGCCATCGGGGCGATCGGCGTAGTTAGAGCAGGCGAGGTCCATGCTGAAAAGATATCGACCGCGTGGGATATGCAGACTCTTCATCTCCACCTCGCCACGCGAAGCAAGGTCCGCTCGCTGCCTTCGAACTGCGAGAGGCGAAAGGAATCATATACACGCACCGTGTGCCAGTGTCCCGATTGCTCTGGGTAACTACTACCTCCTGTGTTTTTGTTCTCCCCGCCAGGGTGGTGTGCGCACCGACCCTCGTGGAGATGATTCTCCTCACCGGATCGCGCTTTACCGCCGGACTGATCTACCCGGGCCTCGTCATATCGATCTTCTCGAAGTGCTACGCCACGCGCTCATTCCTGCACCATTCGTGGTTTGGTGCAGTCGTCGACCTCGAGCCGTCGCACGATATACACACCTGTGAGTCGCAGCCTGGTGGATTTCGTCCTTAGTCACGGCGGGGGTCTCGTTGCATGTCGCGGTGGTGGGTGCCAATTAGGACGCGTGCGAATAAACACTGTGTAACAAAAGGCATTTGTTCCAACTGCATGCACTGTGTTAGGTAGGACCCAAGGTGGTGTTTGTACGCTGTATTTAAGCGGTTTGGTCGTGATCCACCGCGACGAAGACCGCCAACCCAACCGTTTGATTTCGTGCGGGTTTGACTGCGCCCAAAGCAAGGCTTCGTGCCGTTCTCTGCTGATCTCAAAAGCTTCAACTTTCACAAACTGCAGTACCACATCTGCATTTTGTGTTCGCAATTTACCTTCTACCGCGGTGTATGATATCGAGATTGGCGCGGCGGTCATCCTTGAAGCCACAACTACTGTCCAATGGTATATCCAAAATTAAACCAATACTACTGCACTTGTTGGATCATTTGGCGAATCGAAGCCGAGCCTCCACCGTCGCCAATCAATGTCGTGCTTCTTGTCACGCTCTGAGCAGACTTCGGATATCTCACTCTCGTGGCCAGCCTGGTGCACAGCATTCTGCACGCTGCTCGATACATCTACGCGAACATGGCGTACATAATGTACGAGACGGACGCAGGCCGTTCGGGAGTGATCGCGTGCGCTCTGCTGCTCCCCATAGTGCTGCCCATGAAGTTTGAGTACTTCAGGACCAAGGTGAGATAATGCCGCCCAGCACAAAGGACGCCCACGCTTAGTTGCGCCCTTGTCGTCAGTCCCTCAGCCGAGGTTCAGGACACTGGAACTCCGCATCCATTAACTCGGTCTAATATCAAAGGCACGGTAGTTTTGTTTACACAGAATTGAAAAAGTGTGATACCCCCTTTTAATACCCCGGGTTTCGCCAGGCGGCTCGTGCGACTGTCTCTATACCTCTCGCTCAAACACAGACTTATACTATGTTTTTGTTTTTGGCGCAGCGTAACGATCAACAATTGATGATGTCTAACAATTTCCAACGATGGTCGCGGCGCATGTTCTGAAACTGAAACGCACGCGACAGCTCGTTACAAATGCAACACCGCTGTCGAGAGCTTAGTCCGAACGTCGGCCTGAAACCCTGCAAAGAAGGAAAAGGTTTGAAAAGAGCGGTCCATAGGTGTCCGGTGTCATCGACGTGTATCATCAAGGGCCCCTCGTCGCAACCCCTCCCCTCCCGACCCAATCAACTGCTGCCTGCCTGGTCGATAAAAACCCGAGGTTCTCTGTTCCGGCATTGTAAGTGGATACGATAGTCCATCCGATAGTCGATGGTTCTACGGTCTACGGCCGTGCCTGACACGGTTATTATAACTTCCTATAACCAACTCTTTTTGCCCAATGTCCACCGCGCTGTTGCTGCAAAAACGCAGATGTCCTTCCAATCAAGGAAAAGTCTGCACATGCTGTTCCTGCCGATGATCATCGCCCTCTGCTTCCACAGCGTCGTGTTCCGCTACGTGGGGTTCATCCTAGTCGTGTGGTATACCCTGGACCGCGTGTACTTCACCACGAAGCAGTAAGTGCGCGCCATAATCAGGCTCATGACACGTGCCCACCGAGCCATATCCGATCGTTAAACCGGGCGCAAGAAGCTCGTAGGAAGGGCTAGCATATTTTGAAAATATGTTTCGCCTTCGTATTGCAGGTAGGTCGACCTATTAGCCCTGTCGTTTCGTTCCGCGTTTTCCGCCTACTAGAGGCTGAAAAATTGACTACGAGCGCGCAACCACCTTCGAAGCACTACCAAGGATTATGCTACACATAAGGAACCGCTCGAGGTTTCTACCCCCGGGTTTTAATCGATCAACCGATTCATGGCGCGGTAGGAATGCACGGGGCGACGCGGTTTTCGATGTTCCCAGCCTTGAAGAGTTTCGCCCTCTTTGGGACAACAGGAAGGCGCCACATCCGATGAAGAATCCCATGGCACCGAAGAAGAGCGTTATAACATGCAATATCGTAAGTAATGGCGTCGTAAGCCGGTACACGAGCTTCGCCAGTCCGACACAGTTCGGCGAGAACGTGCTAGCCCTACCATAGCAGTCGGTAAGGCCGCCGACCGCGAAGCCGGACACCAGCTGACCACCGGTTGTCTTCTTCTAAGGGTTGGCCACGTTTCCCCTACGTATTCAATGTTGACCCGCACTTCTGCCTCCCCTGTTCTATGTTCCCTCCCACTTCTGTCTCGCCTCCATCAGGTCGTTCCTGATCGACCACCCTGTTTTCCAAGCGGTTGGACGAGGCACGATGGTTACTGTCGATCTTCCAGCGTGAGTGCTTCATGACGCGCGGAATAGTTACATTTGGGGTCAGTTACAAAGGATGACCTCGCCTCTCCCCCCCCCCTCACGACACGAAAATACAAGCCGAGTTTGTCGACTCTTGTCATCTTAATGCAAGAACATAAGCACCAGGTAACGAACCCCGCTCCACAGACGGTTCTTAGCGGGATGAGGGTCACCGTTCGTGCGGGTCGCCGCACTCTCGACGGCGCTTCGCGCTTTGTGAATGCAACGGTCTGCCTGGTCAGTGCAAGTGAACGTGTTCAGTCCCGGCAATGCGTAGATGGCAGGGTTAACGGTCCTAACGCTACCGCTGTACGTGATTTTAGTACACCCCTCCCGTCCCGATTTCCGCGAGTAAGCCTACTCTCCATATAAATGATCGCAGTTCCCTGAAGTTCTTCCTTCAATCAATTTTTTTTCCCGTATTTCCATCGGATAGTGCATTCCACACGGTCAACCCCGTCTTCCCCGGAATGTCTCATCGGATGAAACTCACGGTGATGCACCCGCCAACCATCCACTGTAGCCTATACGCGATCAGTGTTTCAATTTCAACGCGATCGATGCTTCTCTGCTCAGGGGTTACACGTTCAAGGCTGGGTCCTACATTTACGTGAACTCGCCAATGATCAGCACCAGTGAATGGCACCCGTTTTCGATCATACAGGTGCCAGGTTCGCCACCCAGGGCGACCTTCTACGCGGAGGCAGTGAGTGGGAAGAAGAGATGGGCTAGACTGATGTGCCGTATTGGGATAGGTTGTGATCGCACGAAAAACACACTAAGCGGATTCCGTAAGAACAACGCGTTGTCCGAAGCTACTTTGAATGTCGGTTGTTCTGTCTGTGAAAGTTGGCTTCTCCGTCCGAGCCTGCTGAACTGCTTGGGTGCAAAACGGACTCCGGTGCCCGCATAAGCTCCGGTGCAATTTCCCTTTGCGAGCACCTTGTTATTTGTCAATCTGAAGAGCAATGCTGCCGAGATGTTAGAAAACCGAGAAGCCCCGCAGCTAAGTACGCCATTGCCCCGAACTGCTAGTTTTTGTGAATGTGTGACCTGCGCCATGAATTGATTGTGGGGTCACAGGAAAAAACGGCGATCCACGAAATATTTCGTTTCGTGTGACCCTGCAAACCCTGCTTTTCTTCCAATCAGCCATGAATCCAATACTTGATCGTACAGTCCACGTGCTGCAGAAACCCGTGGAAGGGAGCGGTATCACTTAGCCTTCGACGTTACCACTGTTTCATGGCATTAGGTGGGAGACTGGACCAAGGACCTGTTCCGTCTTGGTCTTGAGTCGGATCGCCTTCCGCTGTGGATTTCCGCCGCACAACCCAGCCTCATGGAGAAGTCCATCTACTACGACAACAGTGAGTATCCGGCGTGTCACGCGTTTAATCGTACATGTGCGGTGTAGTATGCTTTGGCTCATAGGTGACATGTTCATGCAACTGCTCGTGGAACAACTTGCGTGAGTACGTAGGATCCATTATCTTTGTCTGGCTCAGGGCCATACTAGAAACCGACCCCCCAAGCAGCGAGTTTCCCCCGTACGGGGAACGAATAAATTTCTCGACAATACGGTGTCTAACCTGGTCGCTAGGGAAGCTGGGTATAAGCGCGCCGTTTCGTGCTCCACTGTACATACACCTACACAGAGACTGAATCTATCCAACAATGCTAAGTGTATCGTGATTCATCGACAAGCACAAGGCGAGGCGGCATGCTCATCGGACTGTCTATTTGTTTTCAATTTCCGGGCGTCATACGAACGTGACGATTGCTTAACCTCACCAAAGAAGCCTCCTATATATACCAATGACACCCTACACAGATGGGTAACGCAATGTGCGCATCCGCTGTTCACGTGACGCGCCCCCCTCTGCCCCCCCTCCACCTGTCGCGTCGCACCCCTTGGCGGTTGAACGGTGCGTGTCTTTCTTACGCTCGTCTGCTGTTATCACCAGTTGTGTTGGTGTGCACCGGAGCCGGAATTACCCCCGCCGTGTCTATTATCGAGAGGTATGATAACGTGGATAGACGCGAGCTAGGATAGAGGTGCACATGTTTTTCCTTTCTGAGGGTGGTTGCTTGAGGAGCTCTAAACTTCGTTCAAAAAAACATTTTTTGAAGAAAACTGAAAGTGGAAGGCCGTCCGATTAAAAATGCCGATGAGATTCACGCCTCTATAGTGCGGTGAGGGTTGCGTTTTGTTAACCAAAGGTTCTCCGACCGGTCCGGTTCAGTTTCTCCCAAGCATGGAACAAGCGGTCAGAGTGCGATAACGTTACGACCATATTCGTGTTAGGACTATTAATAGTTAACATAGCGCGTAGAAACGCTCTTCGGGTTGCGCGAACGTCGTGCATTCGAAGTTATGCTTCGGGTTAGATGTCGAGCTCCTCATGCGAGGAACTCAGACACCTCCAAGTATTTGCTGCACCCCAGCGTGGCATGGGTCATGAATGGTCTAAGTAGAACGTAAAAATCGTTATTCAAAAACAAGAGTGGCATTCCGACGGCTAAGGGTTAACCCCCATTTATTACCACCCTAAAATCCCTCCCCTATACAAACTTCCAGTAAATTTGTCCCCAAAAGGGTTTCCAGTTGAAGTGGCGTTAAGGAGCCCCGTCGTTCATAACCCGAAAATGGCCGTAAATATCTACCTCCATCGCAGCCAGCGTTTAGGGGTAGTCGATTATCGAGTGTTTCCATGCCCGCGACGAGGCTACGATAGCAAAATTGTCCGGCGGTTTCGACACGCTGCAGACGGTGCAGCTGATGAAAGCCGTTGTGATATTTCGCTGTTTCCGGCGGTTGACCACCGAGATTCACGTCCATTTTGGCATTCCCGCACTGCGCTGCACATGCTGAGCAGGTTTACGCCTGACTTTGGACTGGGGTTAACACGTTTTGCTAGGTACACTCTCTGCTGCTATGTATGGTACCCTGTAGGTAGAGCAGTTGAGACGCGTGCTGCGACAGAAGTACGCCACATTTTTTCTTCAAGGTTCCTCAATTTAGGAGTTTAAGACCTCTCTGAGGCCAAAACTGCGTTGGAGAAAAATAAACTGCTATGATACCGGATGAAAAATCCCATGGCCTAGGTATACCGCGAGAATCGTAAAAAATAAATGTGCCAATTTATGTTACGACGATTTTGGGTCAAGGAGCCCCGTCATTCAGAAGAAAAAAAACAGACGAAAAGTGCTACCTCTATCGTCGTAGCATTGATGCTGAGGTAACAACTCATGGTTTGTGGACGACTATCTGCTGTGCGGTAGGTGTTTGTGTTGCGTCGGCCGTTGTGCGCGTCTGACATCCCTTGCTTGTTTGACACAATGCCCGGCAATAACGGTCACGGCGCGTGGCGTGGATTGAAACCGACCTTGCTATGCCGATGCACGGCATGGAAGGATGAATGTTGCTCGCTCGCCCGCACTCCCCGCGGTGTTAACGACCCATCGATTCTTAGGTTCACGAAGAGAAAGAATCTCCACTTGCTGTGGATGTCGAGGGACGGCGGCATGGTAGCGCTCTTCGAAAAACAGGTGGGGGCATGAAGGACAAGCACGGTTATATATCTAGGGATCTCGGTTGAATGAGTTCAGTATCCGAAGGGTTGACGGTGAGTCATCCCACGCTACCCCAGCCAAAATACAGGAAGAACGGCTGCAGAAACGCTAGCTGCCTCTGATGCAGACAGACTGCCGCAAAAAAACTAATTCCCTGCGGTAGATGTCACTCGGGGTTTCGGATGGACCGGTATACCCTCGTTCCTATCGCTTACATCCCCGCCCCCGTTCGGTTGTAGATGCGCTGTAGTTGTACAGTAACCATCCCATGTTTGGGCAGATGCGTAAAGTACACACGCGCTCACCGTCGTTGCGCCTCTACGCTTGCGGCGGCGCTTAAGCTTGATTGGAAACCCGAGGAATGTGTTGTCTCGCTCTGGGTATAGCCCGTCAATGTCTTCATAAAAAACAACGATGGTTTCTTATCGGCGTGTGATCAACGACTGCTGCGCGCCTTTGGTCGATCAGCTTCGGCAGGTGCACAGCACCGTGCATCTCACCGGCAAGCCTGCCGACGAAGTCAAGGTCGCCCTTCAGAGCCTGCTCGAGCCCCCGGTGCCAAACGTGAGCATCGGTCCTGAAAGGAGTCTCCGCGCGTGGTTTCTCAAAGTACACTGCGACTTAGAACACCTCCCAGCACAAAGGAGGGGTAGCATTACAGCAATGTGGTAATGGTATGTAGGGCGGTAGTTTGACCGACTCTGCGTCGCTGATTGCGTTCGTTAAAGACATGCTGCGGATCGGCTAAGACGCGTGCTACGATAGAGGTAGCAGGGCTCGTCAAAAATGGTTTATGAATGACGGGGCGGGGCCCCTTAATGAACCCTATATCGTCGAAAATTGTTCGTTTTTCGCACGATTCTCGCTGTCTGTGTACCTAGGCCATGAGATTTTTCATCTGCTGGTAGCATGTTTGTTCGTCTCTTAATATTTTTGCTTTGGAGAGGTCTTGAGCTCCCAAGTTGAGGAAACTCAAGAAAAAGAAAGTGGTGCACCTATGCCGTGGCCGACGTCTTGCCTTGTCTCGCTCTCCAACTAATACCTGGGTCTTGAAACGGTTGGGCCATATCGCAGCTATATATTAGGAGAGTTGAGCGGTTTTATCGACAGTCCTTGGCCCGCTATTTCACCTTGAAGTTGCTGTAGCTGACGATGCCTGGCATGCCTTCAACTTTGACAACCGTGCAACCGTGATTTCGATTAATGTGCAGGCCGTGCATGCGAACCGCAGGATGGGCTTCAGGTCTACAACGGCACCGATGTGAGTCGAAGCTACCCGTTGGTCAACCACGTAATTCGGTGTTGGGCTGCCGTATAATTGCCGCATTTGCATGGCATTCCTTTGGCCATCATGTGTTCAACGGCTCCAATGCTGGGCAACCGAAAAATACAATAATCCTGATTCACAAAAATACTGTTTTGGGTCTTCATGACGCAAGACGTTAACGTGGAAAAACGTGAACCTAAGCACACACGGCGTTGCAAGGGCGAATCTTGGGCAATAACAAGTTTGCTAGTTTGCGTAAAACTACAACTGGAGTATACAAACGCGGAGTACATTGTAATGCCCGAGGCTAAGGTGTAGGGAACACGGGAAGGGGCCATATTATCAGCGCCCCGGGACGATTCACGCCTGCGTAGATTTGTTTGTAATGCTGCTCATAATGTGGATGGAGGGGAAACCCCCCCGCTCATTTGCCCGACGAGTGCTACGATGCGACAGAGACAACAATATTTGGTTACACCATCTTTTGAACGACTGGGCTCCTTTTCAAGGCTACGGTAGGGAGGTTACCTGTGACCAACGCTACGGTAACACAAGGGTTCCATTTTCAGGGACCTTTTTTTGCAGCGGCTCGGGGTCAGTCGCGCGAGCGACCCACCCCCATGTCCCTTGCGCGGTGTCATAGGCTTTCTTTCGTGCTGTTTTAGTTCTTCGATATGAACCCGTAATGAGATGGTTAGCTATTAATAGGTTACGCCAAACTAACCGCCTAACGTATTTCGGTCATTGAGGTACCTCAGAGTCACTCGTGCGAGTATGGTAGTATGATAGTATGATAGTCAACACCAGGTTGTAGTAAAAAAGAGGGGGTAAACTTCCTGCTACCGTAGCCGCTCGGGGTTACTCGCGCGGGTAACTCACCCTGTTCCTGGGGTGTGGGGTGTTGAGATTTCGCGCTACTTGAGTTTTCCGATGTGAATGCCCGACGGAATGGTGAACCAGAACGCCGAGATTGTTTGTGTCCGCGAGGTACGGAGTCATCAGTGCGAGTGGCTCGAACTCGGTATGCGAAAATGGGGTCCCCCTCTCCCCCCCCCCGGCCGTAGTCAGGTCCTTATCTCAGGATCATCAGAACGCCATTTGGGTGTAGGAAACCAAATGAAACTAAATGATCACATTTTTACACCAATGCTCTGGGTGCTATTCATCGGGCGGTGCCTTTCGATTTGCTTGGCATCGGCTTGTATGGGTGATGCATGGGGCGAGTAGTTGAACTCCTCGAGAAACACAGGCTCATAATATAATTTAACTTCAAAAAAACATGCATGTGTCCCGCGAAGCATAATGTGTCGCCCTTGTTCCGCCCATAACGCCATACCTCCATCAAATTTGTGAACCGTTCCACAGGCAGAAGCGATCCATGGATGACAGCGGTGTTAGCATGACGCCCCACGACGGCGACGATGACGAGCTAGACTCCCTGCCGCCTAGGCCGTCGTTGCTCTCCAATCTATTTGCGGTGAGAAGCGCCCACTTGCAAAAACGCTCGGGGGATAAAATGTGTCCACGAGATCGATGCGTTCTACGGCAGGGGACGGCGCAAAATGTTTCGGACGTTCCCTTTGGACTTGAATGTTTCCCGTCGGAATCAAGAGAAATGCGTGATTCGCCTTCAAGGTGCAATCGTCACGTACCGTAGCACGAGTGTACCAGAACGTGTGAGCTTGAGCGAGAGCACGGAGGTATTACCCAATCCAAGCAGACCCGTGCTGCGATAGATGAGGTAGCAAGAAAAGTGGCCAATAATAGCGCTTGTCGTCGGCGGGGTTTCCCCACTGCGAAAAAAATCCACAATAATAATAATAATAGTCTCTCGCTGCGGTAACGCTGCTTCTTCTTTTCGTGAGGGACGAATGCTGCGCACGGTAGATAAGCACCCGTTTTTTCCCCCACCCAAAAAACTGATTTTGAAAGAAACGAGAAGTTCAAGACCCCGATGTGAACAATCCCACGCCCTGTTGTGTTCAAAAGCAAAAACGCTAAAAAGGGAAAAAAAAAAAAAAACCCGACGATTTTGGGTTATGGAGCAAAAAATAGATGTCATTCAGTAAGCAACCTCTTTAAGCCAAACAATGGTACACCTTCTTTGTCGTAGCACGCGTCGAGGCTCCTAAATGTACAGGGATATTTATTCCCCATCCGAAAGCTGATTTTGATGAAAAACGAAAAGAGCAACACTTGAAGACATGGACAATCCCCGGGCCTGGGTACCCGAAAAAAAACGACACGGCGAAGAAAAAGTGAAATTCCGCACATACATTTGGGGTTAAGGGGTCGGTGTCATTCACAAAACGTTGTTTTCCTAAAACGAGGTACAGCAGTTCCTCTACATCGAAGCGAGAGTACAAAATCGTTGAGACACGCTAAACTTTTCTTTCAAGAAGCTTTGTACAGTAGTTTTTTGCACACCTAGGCCTTGGGAGTGTTCATCTCGGTCGGGTTATATATACCTTGAGTAATTCGCTGAAGTATCTATACTTGAGCTATGGTTGAGCTATTGTCCAGTTAACTTACCCACGTTAGAGCCCCCAAACTCGTCCTACACTAAATCCAAGCAATTTTGTCCCCAAAAACAGGTTTCCAGTTGTAAAAGGGTTAACGCCTCCCACGACAGAAATAGCAGGTTTTGGTCTGAAACGGCTTCTGAATGAACGGCGGGGCTTCTTAAACCCCGCCCAAAAAAAACGACGAAAATAAAACGACGGAAAAAATATTGTTTTTCTTTTTTTTTTGGAAGATAACATATTTGGTGCCTGATCCTACTTGGGATTGGTCCTCTTCGTATGGGTTAGACCTTCTCGTATAGGTTAGACGCCTCAGAGGCATCCCACGGCAGGGTAGGGTTGCGGCATCATCGATCAGCCCCTGAGCTCAGCTCCTGACATGAGGAACTCATTATCTCACCTGAAAAATGACTTGGAAGGCATTCGTTCGCACAACCCGACCAAGCTTCTTATGTCTTAGTCCAAAAATGTAATGTGCTCGCGAAAATATTTCATCGATTGCCGGCAGTTCCTCGCATGAGGAACTCAATCGCCCAGGGACTTTTTGGCGCAATCATACACCTGCAACCCCTACAGTAGTGGGATGACTCCTCAGCAGAACACAATGGTTGGGTCGCCTCGACCGTAGCATGCGCGTACGTTTCTGAGTTAGACGTGTTTAGAGCTCGGCGCAGTGTGAAGATCCCGAAGAACGAATAGAGGCAACAGTATTAGCGTCTAGCAATGCGTCCGCAACGGTTGACGCTGACATTTTGGCGAGCTTGTGGTTGGGTCGTTGTAAACGCCGCGCATCGGCAAGACTACATCGAGCTTGCAAAACAAAAAGCGTGTGAATCTGCACGGAGGGCTTGCGCTGACTACGGCGCTCTTCGCTGGCAATTGCTGATACACACCTACCTCCCCGTGTTGCTGCTGCGTTGATAAGTCGAAAACACCGCGCGTTGACGAGATTGTGCCGAGAATGTCGGCGTGATCTTCTCGTGGAACTGACATATAGGTCGGGCACAGCGCTAACCTCGAAGCAACTGGAATATCAACATTTCTTCGGATACCACAACAGAACTGAACAGTACGCATCTTCAACGGTTGGCCTAGAAATTTCGACACGTCACGCAGACCCGGAAACCACACCGTTGCGGCTCCCTCTTGCAATTCCAAGTAGGTGTTGAGAGCCTATATCACGGCGATTTGTTGAATGCTTGGCTCGAGCTATATCGTGCACTATGAAATCGACGACAGCTACTCCGGAATGAGCCATTTTCGTCTTCGAACTGCTTGCTCCCCGGACTGCTATATTCTCTCGACGCCGCGCCGTAACAGCCGCAGCCCAGTACTCCCCCCGAGACAACCAAAGGCTGTGTATCGGACCCCGTGAAGCTTGTGTTCGGACGGCCGGACATCGCTTCCTACCTCATGGAAACACTCGCCATGCAGCCGGGGCCGGCTCCTTGCACAGGAGGACACGACGATCTAGATACCCCTGGCCCGTCCTCTGACGGGTCTGTCTCTATGTTGGACGTCAAAACGGGTTCGCGGGGGCTCCACCGTGAGGTGCGTGGGTGCGGTCGATAATTTATTCTGCATTGTCCTGTGCATTGTTGACGCGCAGCATGCTCCCAAGGAGGGCAGAGTTTACTGAATATACATGTATGGAGGTGTACACTCGCCGGCGTTCGCCGACCTTGATGTGCGGGGTTGGGTCGCGATGGAATCAACTGCGCAACCACTCTGCCGCACGTTGAACGCGCCAGCGTGGGGCAGAATATAGCAAAAAGAGCCTGTGCCACACAATAGGGGTGTAGCACTGTTTAGCTAAAGCATTTATGACCTCGACACGGGGTTTTTCAACTGATAAGCTACCCAAAATCGTCGTCGGAACAATGGTTTCATTTTGGACACTGTTCGTCGTGTACCTGCAGGGTGTGCATGGAAACGTTTACGGTACGCGTGCTATTGTACAGTAGCACGAGCGAAGTAGACGGGGATTTCTTCACCCGGAATCGCCGTGATCTCATTCTTGTTGCAAAACACAACAATTTACTAAAACAAAATCATGCCTAGATCGTACTAGACGGTGGGTTCGTTCATCGTCTTGCACGTTGGGTATACTCCTGGTCGTTTCTTCGGGGTGTAGTCTACATAGATACAGTAGAACTTGGCAGGTGAACAGCCTCACTCAGAGAAACATCATGGTGCGCCCTCTATCGTAGCGTGTGTGATTAGCCGGCGCACTGTCATTTTCGTTTTATTGGGCCCCTTTAGAGCTCCAAGACCCCTCCATATACTAATTCCAAGTAATATATCCCCAAAAACGGGTTTCCCACTAGCAAAGGCGTTGAAGTCAGTTTTGTGCGCGCGAACCACAAAGAGGTTCTCCACTGAGGAGCCTCGGAGAAACCAATGGGTGTCACCCATACCGTAGCATCCACCGACAAACTCATGCGATCAAAACTGACGACCAATAGGAATTATCATTCCTCTGCGCCACAACAAGCTCGAGGCATGCCCGGGGGGCGGGGCCGGACGACACCTGTGACTACGGTTTGCCTAGAAAATCGATGGCAACCGTGAGAAAATGCAACACTACAGTGATCCTACGACACAGGCCTCCCACCCAAAAACCAGCGAGTTTCTCTATCGAACGTTTCATGGCTGCTGGACGTGAGAGGAAGGATGCTATGGGAAAAAATATCTCCGGGTTTTGATTGCTCGCAAAGAGCTATCGAACGAAGACATCGGGGCGACAAGGGGCACCGTCGTCCAAGACATATGGTCGGGAACTGGTTTGGCAATCATCGATTCGGCTCAAAACAAGTGTGGGGGGGCTTTACCGATTAACGACTCCAAGATTGGAATATATTTTCCAGGCCGGCCACATTTGGGGATGCGCTCTTATATGTCTGTATCGTCAGCTCTAGTCACGACTACGGAATCACTAGATCGTAGTTCCTCATCGCGAATTAACATAGCTCATGGAGCCAACAACGTCTTCCGTGTCATCTCCGTCTCTTTGCTACCGCCGGCGCTTGCCGACTCATATTTCTTTAGGGATCAAGGCGCCTTAACACAAGCCAAAAGGTTTCTAAAATGGCTCTGCTAAAGGCCGACGCGACGGTGCTCGAGGAGGACGAAAAGCAAAGGGTGAGCACTTGGGTCTGCCTCTGCAGAAGCTTCAACACGCCACACCATAGAATTCGTGCTCTTAGGTACCGACGCCACACCAACCTGTATGCCCATCAGGGCTACGGTTGGGGAATACCCCGAATTTTCATTGCTGTCATATCACAGCCATATCATGCCATATCGTACTCGCCCGAGTGACTCTGTAACTCACAGACGAAAACACGTTAGGCGATTTGTTTTGGCGCAGCGTACAGCCAACCATCCCATTGGGGAATTTTACCGTACAATTTAACCACCACGAAAGCCCACGAGCGCAAGGACACAGGGGGGTCGCTCTGTGCGACTGACTCCGAGCCGCTGCCTGCAAAGGTTGAAAAAAAAGACACCTGTCGTGGCATTGACCTTGTCACCCTATTCACAAGGCATCCAGTTACATTTTCACCCCCTTGGAATATCATCCATATGCTACTGCGGGGGGTTGCATGTCTTCGCACGAACGTTTCCGGGCCCCGTTGAACTCCCCAAGCGAGCAATCACCCGGCAGTTTAGCCCCGTGCATATTCGAGTATATTGTTTATGGTTTAGTACTTGTGCTTGAGGCCTGCCGCGCGTGTAGAAGTATTTTTGTCAGTTTCCGCGAGCGAATGCCTTGTCGAACCTCACTCGTGCATCGGGGGCTAGATATTGAGATCCCGATGTTGGGAGCTCAGAACCTTCGGCTGCACCCCCGCCTTTGAGTCATGTAGGCGTGAATGCAGTGCGTATGACGGAGCACAGGCTAGCTTCATCGGCGTTTCAGCCTTACTTAGCGCATGCTGCGAGGTGCATTTTCACACATGTATAGAGAGTGTTCATTTGAACTATGGCTGTAAGGTCGAGTATTCGTATCACACGGCAGCATGATACGCGGAATACCAACCCTCAACACACCTCTTCATATTTTTATTTCTTCGTCGAGACTGGGGCGATATAGCTCACCCTTGTCCGAGGGCGATATAGCTCACCCTTGTCCAAATGCATTCAGTCCGATATGAGGGCTTCGAATGCAAAAGGACAAACTGAAGCAACGCAGAGCTCCCCGATCCAACGAAATTTAGGCTGCTACTAGGCTGCGTATCCCTCTAGCGGGACAAGCACTACAATTTACCCAAACGCATTTCATTCACCACTACAGTACCCTCTCGCTAAACACTGATGCCGATTACACACGCAGCGCGACAAGAGCAAGGGAAGCATCAGTTTCGACGATCCCAGCCCTTCAACCGCCAGTCGCCCGCTCCGGTGGCTGGTGCTCTACTGCGGTGCCAATCCTAAAGTCGAGGAGGTAAGTCATCGGGACGGCGTTACACATCCTGACACGCCAAGGAGGTGACATGTGTTATCCTAGAGAAGCTGTCTTGCTAAAAAAACAATCCGTCCGGACCAATGGTACGGTAGGGAGGTGGATTACCCCCTTCTGGGCACTTTCCTATTATTGGCTCGGTGTCGCTCGCGCGAGTGACCCACCCCCCTGTCCCTTGCGGTGAGACAGTGTTTCTTTCCTTTCGAGTCGCTGTTAAATATTATCGACACTAAAATGGGAAAAGGGATGGTTAGCTACTACGCTGCACCACAAAAAATCGCCGAAGGTGTTTATATCAGTGAGGTACAGAGTCACTCGCGCAAGAATGATATGATCGTATGGTACGATATGATACGATATGATATGAAATGAAATTATATGATATGATACGATATATGAGTGGCTCAGAGCTGATAGTAGTGAACACTGGGGGTATTGCCCTATCGTGGCCTTGATCTCTCCTATCATAATAAGGTGGTGTGAAAAGACGTAGCCAAAACACGAGGTAAGAAATACACGCGGTGAAGGGGCGTAAAAGCTTCTGCGGCGCTATTCATTTGTTGTGGGGTCGCCAAGCAACCTCGGCACTTCGATATGATGTAATCAATTTAGTCCAAACAGCAATCCAGGTAACAGCTGAAGAACAAATGTATACGAAGTCTAGTGCTAACCCATCGGAGCCGTGGTCAAAGCGATACCGAAAAGCAGTCAAGTCAGTAATTCTCTATGCGAAAGACTTTGCCCTTCAAAGACGCTTACACGCGCTCCAACGCCTGTGTCTAGGAAGCGCCTGTATGCCTCTCCTAACGTCGGCCTGTCTACCCTGCCCACACCGTCGTTTGCTACCTTCCGTACGGATTCAACAGGCCATAGCCAAAACGTGTGACGACCTGAGCGTTAACTGGCAGAAGGAATACTTCGGGGCCTGGTGAACGGTTGGTTACGGCGACGAAGCGACCGGAGGGGGGGGGGGCTATCTAGACGAAGCAACCGCCCATATGTTCTCGGTTAAACGACGGATTTAGTTTCTCTAGACAAGCAGGATACAGCACACATATGCATATAGCGCTCACGGAGCGACGACGCCATTCAAGACGCGTGGAACGATAGAGGTATACCTTTTTTTGGCGAAAATGGTTTCTGAAAGTCGGAGCTCCTTGACCCAAAATCGTCGGGAAATTATGTAGTTTTTTTTTTTTTCCTTGAGGCCAGACGGCTTTTTTCATCCCCCGGGTGGCGGTTTTATTTCTCACCTCTCAAATCAGTCTTAGGTTTTAACAAGGACATGTCTCAGGCTCCGAAATTGGACGAATCTCATAAAAAAGGGGTGCACCTCGATCGTAGCATGCGTCTCAAGCCCGGGCCGCTCTTGACCGGCTCAGTGTGCCCCACAGGGCCGACCATGTCCGGCTGCCGTCAACACATGGGACCTATGTTAGCCGCGAACCGAAGCCACCTACGGGTGCGCAACGACTGCCATACTAGCAGTAAGCGCCTCAGCGATGCCCGTTTGCCTACGCTTGGGGTAAGTCATTTCTACCCGCTCCGGGTTTGTTGAACGCGTTTGGCCGCAATTTCATAATTCAAGGTTAGTTTTACGATCTTTGGCGATGCAAGGCCGAGGGACAAGACGTCTGTGGTTTGTTTGGTGCTACCTATATTGGATGACTGTTGCCTGTTTGTATTTTAATGTTCCAGATGTTTAGTGGCAATATCGGCTCCGATGGTAAAGCCTTCCATATCTGCAATAATATGTGTGGGAGAAGAGCCCGACGTGTTTCAAGCGATTTAGGTGGTGCTGGCATGCACTTTCTCTTCATAGCCTAAGCAGTTTTAGCATGCAAGTATGGCGCCAACAACCGCCAACTACTTGAATGTGCGCGTCTAGTGAACGATGTAAGCGTTAAAGTCCAGGCACTCCTTTTAGACCTGCAGGGCCGTATTTTGCTCACACACCACTTGGAATTTGTTGAGGGGGGGCGTCTGAGCAGCAAAAGGCCGTCTATTAACTGTGCAGGGGACCAAACCGAAAAAAACTGGACCCCTCTTTGTGGACTGTAGGTCTACGGTACATATCTGCGTTGGTGTAAAGTACAGCATGTTTGCACAATATATGCTGGCAGGACCGACAGCACGTCGTGCGTATTCCACTCAACGCGGGAGCCAGTCGTCGATCCAACGTATTATTATGTGGCCACCCAAAAATGTGGCCACCCAAAGATGACGGCGGTCTGTATCTTTCTGAGATCTAATGAATGCTGAGTGCATTGTTCGCGCGCGAACAGCGTCATGTTGAAAGGTTTCCGTTATTTTTGTCTGGGTGAGGTGGTATGTATGTCGGGTTCTGGGACACGAAACCGTGCCCGAGGAATATCCTCATGCATGCGTCCTTTGCCCGGCGTATGGGGCATGTCGATACTATTTACTTAGTGGGGCCAAAGATTATTGTTGAGGTCGTTGGATTCTCCTCTTGCCTTCCCTTTTCGTTATACCCTCAACCGTGGGTAGTCGTGTTCAGAGCATAGTGTACAGTGAACAAACTTGGGAGACCAGTCATTCATTGCATGCCTCTCCGTGCAAGTGTTGGTTTCCATGGTTACCCATGTCTTCGCTGATTTCCCGTGCTCGTATTTAGGCATCGTCATATGTTCTCCGGCGCACATTTGCGTAATAAACGTGCTGTTGCACATTATTTTATATAATATGATCTATATGCTGGACTTGATTGATCCAGCCAACGACAAAAGATGAAATGTAATTGTATTCTTCATTGATTGGCCAATGTGGTGTTGTGCGGCGCACGTCCGCACATTCATATGTGAAGTCTGTTACCAGACCGTGGTTTACGTAAATCATGGGCCATGGGCTAGCAGAGATTGCCCGGCTCCCACGCGGCAACATAGTTCAGGTCATGCATATCAACGTAGATCTGGGACACCTGCCTGCTCTGAAAGGCGCAGATCATCCACAAACCATTGCTATCAATAGGGATTTGATCTGATCTGTCCCATATGTGGATATGTGGTGACAGGCACCTGGTGTATTGCACTGCATGTACCTCCCCTAGGTTCAATCACAGCGAACGTGATTCGCAGAGACGAAACGTCCTTCTACAGTAGGATGCATCACTGATTCGCAGCAAGCGGTGCCTTTGCTTTTTGGCTTTTGGACCTGTAGTCAAAACGCTCCGGTGACAATCAATCACCAGCACGACCTCGAAACTATTTCAATTTCGACGTTTCATTGTGAGGCGCGTCTGCTATCCCTGTCGACCTATGTCGTACGAGGTTTTCGACCACACACTACAGTGTTAGAAGTCTTAGTTTGGGAAAGCAATTTGTCAACCTTGTTCAAGTGAGGTAATAATGTATAATATCCCACTAATACCTCAACAAATGGCGTCGTCGGCAGGGTCATGGTTGTTTGGGGTGTCGTGGGTTCGAATCCCACCATCTACAACCATAAACTTTGCAGACTTTCCCCATCAAATCGAACTTGAAAAATACTCTCCCCGGTATACCCAGGAAGTTAAACCGCTTGGATATTGACACGCCCGCCCGTATGTCCGGCCGGCCTGCTATCCCGCCGTTTCAGGGGGGGGGAGTGTTAAAAGGCTTACTTTGGGTAATATATTGGTTAATATTTTGCCAGTGGTCAAACGGACAAATACCCCTCTAATACCTTGAAAACAGCACCACAACAGTCAAATACCATCAATAGGTGCACACACCGGTCCAAGAGCGACCCTAGTCGGGCCCAAGCAAGGGCTCTTATCGACGTACTTCGTGTTGCTCTTGTCTGTAGTGAACAAAACTAAAACTTAGCTCTTGGTTTATACATAGGACATACAATTTGACCGCTCTTACAACCATGTTAAAAGTGCACTGCTCTAGGGCTCTTTTAGACCAGTACGCCCACTGAACACCCCTATAGGGCGAATCGCGTTCGGCCACGCCACTCAAAGAAAAATGTTCCTCTCGTCGTGGGGTAGAATCTTAGAGGTAATGACGCCGGGCGCAAGCGTGAGCCGTGCCGAATGTCATCCAAATGATACGCGTGTCCCTTTTCCATAATGCGCTAGCAACGTTAAACGTAGTGATGATGGCGAGGTACCGTAATCTCTTGCTTGACAGTTTATACTTACGGTTTAAGTAAACGATTCGAGCACACCCGATGCATCCGAACGCCGCACGACCTCCTGAGACCACGCGACCTTGTAACGCTCCCGCCCAGCGATCCGGTTTGGATGAACAACCTAACATCGGCAGCCCCCGCGCAACATTGCAGCCCCTCAAAGGACCTACACGGCCACATGAATCAATTGTGTTCGCCAATGAAGTTTCTGGGCTTGATTCTAATCCGAATGTGTCGTGTCGAGCAATCGTACTTCGTGGTGTCTGTGTTCGATCGTAGGCTTCCCGGCCCCTTGCTTCGGCCAGGTGGTCTGCTGGAAGCCGAGGGCGTGATCCACGTTTGTTTGTTGGTCATTCGGTATGCGGGAGTTAGATACCTTTTCCTGTAGCTAATGAGCCACAGAGGCCTTTTCCTGTAGCTAATGAGGCACATAGCAACTTACGTTGGCGCGAGACTCGGGAAAAAAAAAATTGCTCTGGGTGGACTTGGTTTACGCTCACCACATGTGGGTACAGTACCTGTTGTTGTTCGTTACTAGAAAGGGCACCGGGCTCCGAGGGAAAGACGCGTGCTACACGATAGAGGTGCACCACCTTATTTTCTTAATACTACCCCTCAACTTGGGAGCTTTAAATAAAGACATGCCTTAACAAAAAACAAACTGTTTTGAAAAACAAAATCACTGCTACCGGATGAAAAAATCCCCCGGCTGACCAAGGCTACGGTAGGGGGGGTACCCCCATTTTCACTGGTGTGTTTGAGCCACTCGCACGAGTAGCTCTGTACCCTACGGATGAAGATGGTTTAGGAACTTGGTTTGCCGCAGCTTAGATCACCTTTGCATTGCGGATTGATTTCGTCAATGTAACACATAAAGAAAACGTAAGATTGCATAGGAACAAAGGGGATACTCGCGCGAGTGACCCCTAGCCACTGAAATAAAAGGCCCAAAAGGGGACCCCCCTACCGTAGCCTGGGTCGGCTCTTTTAGGTACACAACGAGAATCACGCAAAAACTGAATGGTCTGTTATTTTCCGACGATTTTGTGTGAAGGAGCCCCGTCATTAGGTAAAAAAAAAGTTAACGAGTGCTACCTCTGCCGTAGCATGAGATGGATACAGCGGTCCGAGCGTTCTCCCGGCCGAACGACGTGTCCGCTGTGACTGTTGTTCGGGGCATACCTCGACTTGACCCCAGCTTGAAGAAATCTCCCCGACCAATGCTAGGGTAGGGGGTGACTGATTCTACGATAGCCCCCCCCCCCCAAGAAAAAACAGTGATTTTCTTTAACGAATGTTTCATCATCATGGCTGTTCGACACTAGGAAGGATACGGTTGAACACAAAGTATCCACATATTTTCTTGTGCGCAAAGGCCTATCGATCGATGGCGTCGTGGTATCGAGGGACGCCGTATTTCGGGAGGTACGACGGGTGGAGCTGGTTTTGAAACCGCCGATTTCGTTCAAGAAAAATTGGGGGGGGCTCCCGTAGAACGTCTCGGGTATGCTATGACGATGTTGTGAAGAAGTCACGATACACCCACCGGCTTTTCGCCAGTCGCACTCGAGTGACTATTAGTATTATCTTACGGACAACAAACTAACGAGTAGGGGTGGTTTGTTTTGCGCAGCCTGGCTTACTCCGTTGCGGACTCATACACCAGCAAAACTAAAACAGTAGGAAAGCGTAAGACTTCCCCTCCCCCCAAAAAAGCCAAAGTGAACCCTCTACCGCCCTACCGTAGCCTTGACCGCGTGAGCGGTACAGCGATCGACACAGCATGTAGATCTGCATGAATGCGGAGTGCCACCCTAGAGTGTATACAATAGGACCCAATGGCTATTAAAGAGAAATGCGGCCTGAACTATCTCTTTTTTGACGGGCAATAGCTCCGTACATGCATCAAAAACTGTACGTTGTCACCCCATGAACACGACGGCTTTTGCGATCCACCTTATATCAGGGAGTTCCGTATATTATTGAGGGATTTTTCTGTACGGTGTACGGGGGCACACGGCGGCATGAATGGGGGGTTTGTTTCGCCGTATGATTTACTGCAGGGTTTGCCATGAGCTGTCACTCGGTGTATAGGTCTTTATGAGACCAAATAAAAACCGACGGCTGGATAATATAAAGAGAGAGTTCTATGTCGCCGTCTTGACTCACCACCACGCCTTCCCGCGCCAGCTGCGGGTATACATTAAGAGATATATCATCAAACTAGTGAGCCGATTGTCTTCTATTGGTGAGCGTTGCCCAGGCCAACCGAGAGATGTGAGAAAAAGTCAACCATGTGTGATCCTGACGTTCAAGACATGTTGGCGAGCGTGCCGAGCGGACGGGGTGGGAAGAGAGATGAGAGAGAAAGGGCGGAGGAGCAGAGCAGAGAGATAAGCGCGACGAGAGGGGAACTCAAGGTCTTGCCAAGGACAGTCGAGGAGCAGAACCTATGCGCTTGGATGGAGGTGCTGTACGCTGAGGTAGCTAGGGGGGGCGATGGGGAGAGGAGCGGAGAATCAGTAGCGAGGAATTAAGCATCGTCGAACCCTGTGTTGACATCTGGGCTGGCAGCCCACTCAGGCACGTCGCAACCTTCCCTGTCTCCCCTCAATTTAACCCAGCTTCGACCCCCAAAGTTTGGTAAAAACATAGGAGCGCACCTTAGAATGTGGCGGAGAAAGAATGGAAGGCTGTTTATCATCGCTTGGTTCCCTGTACGCCCTTAAGGCAACTGGCATCCCAGTGATGGTAAGAGACATGAATGTTTCTCAGGAAGAGTTGGAGCAGAGGCGGACGCCCAAGGAAATCATGGATGCACGATTGGTGTATGGACTGCTGATGGAATGAAAGACGGGATATGTTATTGCAAAATTTCGCATGCAGCAAGCCAAGCCGCCAAGTAGCATATGGCAGGAGCTAGAAAGTTACTACATGTCGAAAGCCCTAGCCGCAACTCACAGACTTGAGAGGTAATTTGAAGCAATAAACATAGGGAAGAGGGAGAGCACCCTCTGGTGCTCGTCGGTTAAGTTGATAAGGCGGTCGATGAATTGGCCATGCTTGGTTGTGGGAAAAGTGTTGAAGAAATAAATAGGAACATCGTCAAAAACGGGTCCTCATTGTAGACGATACGAATTGAATCGATCCTCTCCCACCCGTCCATCCCTCGTCCCGAAATCGGCGAGATCATCCGCGACGCCTATGTAAATGATAAGCCTGACACGGAGATCGTTGCTAAGGCATCAGGAGTAAAAGCGGGGGGGGGGGTATCCGCATGCGGGCGCTGCCCAGTCTTCCGGTGGAGGACGTGCGAGTCCAGGTTGTCGAGTGAGGAACAAGAGAGGAGGGGAGGCCAAGGGTGAGAAGCAGCAGCAGCACGGCCATCTGAAGCAAAACGGTGGCGGAAAGGGGGGGATCTGCGCCGGGGGGAACAACTGGACCCCAATGGTGCTGGGATGCCGCAGAGGGCAGGTAGTGTTGGGACGAGTCTGGCCTAAAACGATTTGGGACGGGGGGACAGGTTCCCAGGGTAGATTGGGTACCTACCGACCCATCTCAGGGGCCTGTGCCGCTGATGCCCCTAGAGTCGTTCTGCGGTAGGCCCCCCAACATTTTTTGAACGAAATCGCCGGTTTGGAAATGAGCTCCCGGCCGTACCTCTTGAATACGGTGACCCTTGCCCCCCCCGCCGACGTCATCGTTCGATCGTCCGTTGCAAACAACAAAATATGTAGATATTATTGTTTTCGTATCATTCTTCCTCGTGCCGAGCAGCCATGAAAAGTTCGTTAAAGAAGATCCCTGGTTTTGGGGGGGCGGCTGTCGTAGAATCGGTCCCTACCGCCGTCGATCCGACGGGCTGGGGTCACTCACCGAACCCTGCACCAAGCGGAGCAAGGGGGTTCGCTTCCGATGTGACCGGTCGGGTCATTAAGTCGCAGGTTACCCGGGTTCCCCCGGTCACATGGGCGTAACGATTTCTTTTCGGCTCTTCAATACCTCTAATCCACGTACTACGGTGGTAGTTGCGCGTACAAAAATCCCACTGGGGCAGTGGTGGGTATACCTCCGCCGCAGCTCGCCCGCCTCAGCCCTTCTCTAGTACTTCCCACGGCCTAGACGAACGATGGCAGCGGCGCGCCTACGATTAACCTGCATCTTCTCACCGCGCATTTTGCGCACAGAGAGGCAGGAATGGATGTAACGATTTTCTTGGGGTGAATGGGTGACATCAGTGCGTAGTCGATTCGGGCGCTCCTTTTCATGTAAAACTGTAATTCCCTTGGTATGGTAGAGCCCCCCCCCCTCCCTCCTCATAGTAGCAGTACTTTGGTCCCAGGCGACACGAGGTCGTTGAGGGTGCATTGCTTTGGTACGATACCAGACGCGTGCTACGATAAAAGTGCACCACTTTTTTTCTAATACTACTCTTCACTTTAGGAGGTGTTAAGACATTACACACATTCCCTTTCTTACACGAAAAATTGATGTGGAGATTAGCAAAACTGCCGACCGGATGAAGAATTCGATGGCCTCAGTATACAGCGAGAATTATGCAAAAGCAGGGCCATTTTTGCTGTGACTATTTTGGGTCAAGGATCCCCGTCAATCAGAAAACATTTCAGACGAAAAATGCTGCCTCGATCGCAGCACGCGTCACCAACGATTTTGCACAGCAAGCAGGGTGACGTTCAGATGAAGCTCTTGGGCGTAGCGTATGTACCCGGTGTCCCCTTCAATCTGTTTTCGCTCCATGCCATCATACATAAATGCTACGTCTCGCTCGATGCTGAGGGAGTCCACATGTTGGATGGAGTTTCGTCCTGCTTGCGTGAGGACGCTAAGTCTTACGTAGAGGCCACTAGGGTTATTGAGAACTCGATTGCTGCCGCCGTGTCGGTTCCTGGAAATATGAGGAGGGTAAATATTAACGATCTTCATGTTTCCCTCGTATATTCCCGCACTGATGCTCTTCGAGACGCGGCGCGGCAGGTTGAAATTTTGGTCATCGGAGAGTTGGTTTCGCGTGCTGGATGTTCCGAGGAAAAGGGGAGGAGGATAGCGGTACCGTAGTCGACCGGGTATGCCGTTCCACGAGGCCTCTTGGAGCGTTTCTTCGTGGATCTGGCGCGGCAACAGCCTGCGTCTGCCGGCGGTGCCCAGTACTTGACGATGATCGCCGACCACTACCCGTGGGTGGGATGGCCGTATTTCGTGAAACGGAAGTCCGACGTCCCGATGGCCTTCGATAGTTTTATGGCCGAGATCAGCGCAAAGGGTTTCCCGTCTATCGTGCAGTGCGTTCGCTCGGACAGCGGCACCCAATTCATCAAGCCAGAGTCCGTGGCTCAACGACCGTGGCATCCACCGCAAGTACAAGCCCATTGGTTCACCAAAGCATGACGGTGTGGTCAAGCGACGGATAGCCATGACGCTGGAGGATACTATGGCGTCCCGCCAGGAGACCCTCCGTTTGTTTGGCGACGCGAAGGTGCCACCGACACAGCCTATTCGGGTTGAGGATTGTAAATACGCCACATGTGTTATCAACATGACGGCAAGGTTCAGGAACAAGCTGGATATGCACTCGCCATACCGGAAGTCTCACAGAACAGCGCCGTTTGCAGGGGTACTCCCGTTCTTGAATCCGGGCTTTCATCACGTATGGAGGACCCTGTGATGGGGAAGATACGTCCCCCGTGGCCGTGTGCGATCTGGGTTATGCCAGACCTGGCACGAGAGGTAAGCTCTCGGCAGATGTTACTCTGCCGTTGCGGTTAAGTTTCAAGCTCCGCAGAGCTGATGACAAAAAGACGCCCCAAGGGCAGTGGTGTGTTTATCATTAGCGCGGTCTCGAAGAGCAGACGAAGAAGAGGAAATAAGAAGTGAGAGAGTGTGCGTGGTGCATGCTTAATCGATTACATCTCAAGACTCTATGAAAGCGTACGCACCACCCTAAAAATCAAGCTGTGTGATTACTCCAAAAACATACCGGTACAAAAAACCTCGGGCCAACTGTAAACTACAACCGAGATTTTAGGGTTCAGCCGCAACCTACGATATACGACCTACTAGATCCACATGATCCTATGATCATACGAGGTACGTGTGTATCTGGTACCATCTGTGTGTGATACGTACGTACATATCACACTCGTTGCACTGGTATCGCCGAAGCGCCTCGTGTTGCTCCGTACCAAAGGCTGGTACCAATCCTTCACAACGAACCGATCCGATACTCTTTGACAATGTCCACGTATTAACTCGTGTATACCAGTCGCGTATGCATGCGTCCTACCACGTACGAGCTACGTATACCAGATGACTACCTGGTACGTATAATATGATGTAACGACAGCGAAATCGATTAATTACGACAGACTACCTACTCCGTTGTGCCAGTAGCAAGGAAACTATCCTCAATACCCTGACGCCGGGGTCCAAGGCGGAAGAGGCTTGTTTCAACCTGAGTGGCGGAAACAACCACTCGGTAGACTGCTGCAAGATCCTGCTGGTGCCTAATCGGACGTCGTATCCCCGCGACGTTACTTGAAAACACCTCAAGAACTCTTTGTGGGGGTACTGCCTCCGGAAAAGAAGAGGTCTCCGCCGCCACCTTCACCACCGCCGTCCCCGGGTACGCCGGAGCCTCTGGGAGACCCCAGAGTCTGGTCCAAGCCGCCGCCACCATCACCGCCGCCGTCCCCGCGTATGCCGGAGCCTCTTGGAGACCCCATAGTATAGTCGGGGAGGTGCCGCCACGGTCCTAAATGTTGCCGCCGCAACCGCCGCAACCACCGCCGCTACCGCCGCCATCACCACGCCGCGGCTGTCGTCGCAGCCGCCGTCATCGTCTCCGCCGCTGCCGCCGCAACCGTCGCCGCTGCCGCCGCTGCCGCCGCAACAGCCACTGTAGCCGCAACTTTCAAAGCGTGCTGCCCCGGAGCTGGGTAGTGACAATCCGTACCCAGAGGAGGACGATGTGCAGCGAGGCAGAACCAGGAGGAGAGCGCGCGACAGCGACAGGCTGCGGGGCATGGGCTGCTGTCGCTAATGGCAGGGAAAGAAAGCATTGGTGTCACGTGCTTGTTCACCAAGCTCCGCCGCACGAAAATCCCCTCTTCCCCACACGGCCAGTGAACGAGCTTTCACCGCCAAACGCTGATGCTGAAACGTGCGCGGGCGAGGTTTCGGCCGTTTGGATGCTGGCGATGAACACAAAGGTGTACCGTGGGCTGGCGAGCGCGGGGACGTTTGGGGGAATGTAACAACCAGACGGCCTGAGCGTCATCTCGGCGAAATTGGTGTTCGCCTGGAAGCCCAACCAACATATATATATATATGCGGTTCTCGAGCGAAAGTGAGACTGGTGGCGCGGGGTTTTAAGCAGCGTGGAGGTTTTAGACTTTTGCCCCGACACATTCCGCGTCTTGTTTTCATTTATTTGTTGGGTGCTGTTGCGTGGGAGTTGACTTTGAATTTGTGTCGTTTTGATGCGGAGCTAGCGTTCTTTCAGTCAAGTCCGGAAGATGATTTTTGTATGCGACTACCCCCTGGTTGCGTCGAATTATGTCTGGTAAATAGTCAGGTTGAACCACCGTCTCGACGGCTTCAAGGAAGCGTCGACGTCGTGGCACAACCATCGCATCACCCACGTAAAGCGTCTTGGATTGACCAGAGTCTCGCTGATGCGTGTGTCTTGCGATTGATCGAGTCGGTCTCTGCATCACCCACATGAAGAGTCTTGAATTGACCAGAGTCTCGCGGATGCGTGTGTCTTGTGATTGATCGAGGCGGGCTCTCTCTACATGGTAGCAGTGGTTTACATGTGTATGGTATACTTGAAGTGGGACTTAAAGCTAAATGCGACCAGTTATGTGAAGATCTGAACCGTCTTGTCCCGATCAACAATCTGGGCGAGTTGCGATTGTATTCTCTCATATTATCTGGTTGTCAGTCTCTTTTGAGGGATTGGGTCTGGTACTTTGACGATTTAGCAACAAGCTATCGATGAAAACACCATGGCGAGGTTTGATGTTTGTTCTGGGAGAAATACCCCACTTTCGACGGTCTGTTGTTCGAGCGATTCGACACGAACGAACCTAGACCCTATGGACGATAGGACTTTTCGCGAGTTGGCGGGATGCTTGATGTGCTTTGCAAACCTAACGCGATCGGATATTGCGAAAACGCGAGAGCCGGAGTAAGGTAAGCGAATCGGTCGAGGGAGGTACAACACTTGAGGGCAGCGATTGGAAATATAAGGTGTTTATTTTCTACGAGCGATTTCGGCCTTATATTGGAGAAAGACAATGGGCTTGAGCTAGTAGCGTTTGTTTGCAGATGCTGACTACGCCAGCAAAGCCGCTGACAAGAGGTCCGTTTCAGGTGGTGCTCTAATTTGTGCGGGGTCATGTGTGGGCTGGATTTCGAGAACCCAGAAAAAAACCTTGACGCTCTCGACCACTGACGCCGTGTACGTAACACTGGCAGACACCATTATGGAGGCGATGCTCTTGCGGTATGTGTGGCGTTTTGTTTCTCCTGGGTTTGGTACGACGTGCGTTCCGGTTTTCGAGGATATCAAAGGGGCTTAAAGAAACTGTTGCAAAACCCAGCGACACCACGTTTTCTGGCAGCTTAATGTTAAGAGGGAAGTTTTATTCCCGATGTCGTTTCCGATGTCGAGTCGGATGATCAGCAACATGCAGACGTCTCGACAAAGCAGCTCGACTTCACGGCTTTTAGCTATCGCCGGGATTTCCTGGTGAATATTTAATGCGTTTTGGGGGTTGTTGTTTTCACATTAATTAAACCGTTGTGCCTACACCAGGTATATTCAACGACAACTGTACACCAGAGTGCGTGCTGATTCATTCTAGAGAGATACAAATTATGTGGTCATACAGACGACCGTGAAACAGAGTAAACCAAACAGTCGCAGTTCGTCAAGGTAAAGCAAGTGAAGTGTGAACGTACCGGGTACGAGAACACAACGAAACAAGCCGGACAGTAAAAAATGAGAAAAATGGGAAAAAATAATATCAAAAAGATTAATGCAAAAAGAAAACAAAGCAAGACATAGGACAGGTGTTCTAAAAAATGTGATGCACTGCTGTGCAAGAAGATCCGAAAGGAAAGGAAAGGCTGCAATCGCCAGCGGAACACCATAATACGTGCTGAAGAGGAACAAATACCTGTTGCACGGGTAAAACAGCACAGCAAGAAGATAACTGCTGTTTTAAGGACAAAAACAACACGAAGAAGAGGAAGAAGATACCTGCGTAATAAGGCTGGTGGGGAGGGAAATAAGGAAGCAAACAAAAATAAGAGAGAGGAGAAAAAGTAAGAAAGGACGACAGCAAGTCGTTACTGTCGCTTTCGCGCTCCCCCTTTCGAATTCAACGAAAACAAAGCAGGAACTACATCTTGCTGTAGAGGGATCAGGGCTATAACAGCACACACTCGATTTAATTTGTCGAACTGGTACCTTGCCACACGATTTGCCACTTCGTTTCTGCATTCATCTACAGCTGCATCAGCAAGGCTGCCCCCCCTCCCCGACCCCCCGGTTTCCCTTGGTTGCTGCTGTTCGCGTCCTCTGCTGTGAGGCGTTGCCAGCGCTTCTTCGCATCGCCCCTGTGCCATCTCTTCACGAATCGGTCCGCCGCGTCGACGACCCCCATGTGCCAGTTCCCACTCTTCTTAGTAGCCACCCTCGGCCATAGCCAAGTCTCTACTCCGAACAGTAAAGGGGAGATATGCATAGACCCCTCGGCTGCTTCGATTACCCTGATGTCGTCTACAAGACATTGGGCCTTGGTGAAGGTAGTTATTTTTTTATTTCACACTAAGTATTTTATTCGTCAGTTTTTTCGGGAGAGCTCTTTCGTTATTCGATCTTTGAGTTTTGATCAGTGTAATGTCCCGCCGCTACGGGTGTTACTTGTTTCATCGTGCAATACAGTGTATAAACGCCCCACCTAATAATATCGAAATCCGCCAGAGTAATGAACACTTCCACGCCCTGGATATCGCCTCATTATCTTTTCAGAGCCGTCCATGCCGCAGCTGCAATTCCCACTCCTCCCCCGCCCCTAACGCCCCCTCATTCCCCACCACCCGCACCATCACCTGTTAATAGACCTAGCACCACGCGTATAGCAAACCCCTACATATATGCGACCTAAAGCCTTCGCCCCCCGCCCCCCGCCCCCCCCGCCACACCCCCCCCCCCTCCCCACAAGACTAAAAAGGATTTATAGTTTCCACGCACAAATTGACCTGCCCCGCCCGTCCCCTCCCCCCCCTCCCCCCCTCCCGCCCCCCCTTTGATCAAAATCAGGTCCACACGTCCTTCAAAACTCCGCCCTTCCACCACCGGTTATTCGACTTACAGGATTTACTTGATAAACTGATGCATTTCCTTCCACAGATGTCAGATTTTGCCCCCCTCAAAAACGGGTTATATAGTTTCCGCGCACGGACTGCCTAAAATCACCCTGTTGACCCTGATGGCTATACTGTAGTTGTAAGGGGAGTCGCCGACCTATATCCTTAATGAGGACACACAACCCGTAATACACGCGATCGGAGTATCACACAGCTTGCAAAGATGAGTTTCGACAAAATATTGGATCTCACAGCTGGAGGAGTGTATTTTTATTGTTAAAATATACTTGTATGCAGAACACACGTAGATCGAATTTGTGCATTTATTTGGTTGATTTTTCGTATAAGACGGAGATTTGTTTGTTTTTCCTGGTTCAGCTAGGTCCCGTACTTCTGGATACTACTACTAAATAAATAAGCAGTATCCCGAGGAAATAAAAAAATATCAGAGTATATTTTAGTCCTAAATCCGAACAAAGTTCCGTTTTCCATGGCAAGTTTCGAGCATGATTTGATGCCGTTTTTCCTGGCAATAATTTTCGTCAGCAGTTGATGTTTTCAGCGCGCGGCTGCTGTTGTTGCTTTGTTTGGGTTTTTGATGATATTATTTGAGAGTTAATGTTTGTGACTGGACGATTTGAGCTTTCGTACTAGTGCGTTTTTGGTTTTCGAGTTCGGTATTAGCTTATTTTGCGTTACTTACAAGTATTATATTGGGATGTATGAATCCTGCGAGATGCCGGGCATTGTCATGCACAGCGACAAGGGGGGGGGGGGTAGTATGTTCGCCGCGTACCATGAGGGGGGGGGGGGGGAGTCATCCCACGGTAGGGGTTGCAGTTGTTAGATTAACTTGAAAAATATACCTGTCCGATTGGGCTTCTCAAGTGTGGAACTACCACCGGTTAGTCAATAGCCAAGTAATTTCACGAGAGTGTTTTTGTTCAGGACTACCATGGTAAGGCATAGAGGGTGAGCTTGGTCGGGTTGTGCGAACGAACGCCTTCGAAGTCATTTTTCGGGTGATGATGATGAGATATTGAGCTCCTCATGCTAGGCGCTCAGGAACATTCTTCTCACACGTTCCTACGGTGGGATGGGTTGGGTGTCGGTTGGTCCTCCTCATCATGAACACGACGGTTACAATCCATCTTATAGTACGTAGGGATTATCAAATTTTGGTTGGGGGTTTATGTATAAGGTGTAAGGAGACACTCGGCGGGATGAATTGTTTCGGCGGATGTTTTCCCTCGTGATTCGCCATGAGCTGTCGCTCGACTGCTAGGCAGTAGAAGAAGAGAGTTTATGTGTCACCGTCGTCTTGAGTCGCCACCACACGCCTTCCCGCGGCAGCTGCGTGTACACCTTCATAGATCTAATCGACAAGGAAGGACCGACGCCCTTGGATCTAAGAGACGCATGCTACGATAGAGAGGTGCTCCACGATTTTTTCTAATACAACTCCTCACTTACTTGGGAGATTAAGACAATAAACATAATATATCCTTCTCAACCCGAAAGCTGATTTGGACAGAAGAATTGAAACAGCTACCTACCGGATGAACAATATCATGGTCTAGGTGTACAATAACGATAATCATGCAAAAATATGCCGTTTTTCCAACGGTTTTGGGTTAAATAATAAGGAGGCCCGTCATTCAGATAACGTTTCAGACGAAAAGTGCCCTGCCTCTATCGTAGCTCGTGCCAGGAATATGCCACCATCTCCGGCATACTCGAAAGCCCCCCGGTGATCAAGTTTAGGCTACAACAGCGTGCGACGTTTTTCTCAGCATTTTGGCGTTTTCTCCTGGACCAGGTACTACTACTATTATAATTATTGCTGCTGTGAGTCCGTGGATATGGCAATTTCACATGATGACGTGTGTATTTAAATGCGTGGAACTGTGAGCTTAATAAGCTTTTTTTTCCATATCCGCTTGAGAGTGTAGGACGAAGGATATTATCATAGATTTTTCATCGACTTTATTGCAGAGTTAGTTGTTCTTATTTTTCATTTCAATGCTATCTGCGCGAATGAATCGCAACACGAACTATCGCAAACACAACGAGAGATATTATAGTAAAAAAAGCATATACTAACAGTTATCTGTCAGGGTTGCAACTGCCCCTCGTTCCATCCGTACGACTGTGCACAACGGCGGTGTTCCTCAAATTGTTGAGACTTGAGAAATGAAAAATACACTTCATCAGCTGTGAGATCGACCAAGAACGATTTTTTTTACCAAACTCAGCTTTGCAAGCGGCGTGCGATACTTCGATCGCGCGTGTCACGGGGCGTATACTCTCGTGAAGGATACAGCTCGGTGACCCCCCTGCTGACGCCAAGGGTGAACAGGACTAAGACGTTCAGCCTTGTTCTGCGCACGGAAACTGTACAACCCGCACTGAGGGGGACAAAACCAGACATCTTCTGTGGAATTCAGTACTCATGAAACAATAAGTGTTACTACAGTGTGAGGTAGCTTTTTTTTGGAGCGGGCTACTTGGGTCTACCGGATTGTACCCAAGTTCCTGCGTACATCCCTGTGTATGTGGCAGGCCGGCGGAGGTCAAGCCCAGGCCTGATGCTCGGGCTATTCTGCTGTCGAGTTATGATAGAACATGCGGTGGACGTCGATCGCTACTGCTCCAAAGTGATCTCTCTTCTGCTCTTCTCTTGCTGCTATGCAGATGCACACTCACGCGCATGTATGTATGGATCGAACGAAGACCCACGAGGGAGATCTGGCGATCTGCATCATCAGGCGTCGGGCAATGCACTCTTGGTCCTAAAGCTCTTCGAACGCCTATCTCACACACTAGCAGGGAATACACCAACTAAAGCGTGGATCCAAAACGCCTTATCCCTGCACTTTCTTCTACAGATGGAAGCGCTTGCGCCAAATAACAGAAACGATCGAAGGTGCGTCAGCGTAGCCGATTGTTTTTGCTCTTGCAGGCAGCCTCCTTCACGGATAATTTTGGGTGGAACGACCGTAGGCCACAAACTAGCGCACCTGTAAAAAGGTGTTGGGGAAGGTCGCAATTTATATCGAGAAAAGCACGGAACGTCTTCCTCCATATGAATGTTAATCACAACCCTTACATGTATGTACAACAAACAAGACATTCCCGGGTGGGTCGATCCCTCTGAAGAGTAGACGTGTTAGAACTGGCATCACTAAAAGCGTTGAGCCGAACGTGGCCACCAGTTACGATGCATTATCTCTGTGTCGTGGCTTGTGACCACAGAGCTGATCTTTCTAGGGTGAAGAATCAGTACGGACACTGGGTGTGCTGGATGTCGACGAGTAGAAGAACGGTTTAATGTGAAGAACACACACACACACACACACACACACCAGTATTCTCGGAACACTCCTCATCATACGTTTTTTTTTTTGCACACTTCTACTTTCCAGCTTCTGGACAAGCCGTGGTCACAGGTGTCGTCCCTTCTTCCCCCCGGTTCTCGCCTTCAATATTTGTCGCGCATAGGGTTCATCAGCAATCCCACTGCTCGTCGATTTTTCATCGAGTGTTGCTAACTCACGCTCTCGCGCTACCAACTGCGTGCGTATAGTATGTGTATATACCAACAGCGCTCACGGGGAAGATCATGTCCCTAATTCAGCACTTCGGCGCCGTCTTATTATGCTACCGACAAACATCTCCTTCTACCCAACCAAGTATTGATAGTAGAAACTGCTTCTCACTTGCCACTCGGATCGCGGAAGCTTCCCAGATCATTATTGACGAGACAGGCGACGGCGCATGCTTTTCGCGCCCAATATCCACATCCAGGTCTGTCTGTGTTTCACGACCCTCAACTTCCCTTCCAAAGGTAAGGCCACACATTTTTTCCCCGTTTTTTTTGTATTTTGCTGATGATGGTGGCGGTTAACTACTACCTACCTGTCTGGTAAAACATTTTTTCATGTGTGACCCGTTTTTTATATACTGAGAGTATGACTACCGACCTGTATACAACGAAAAAATATAACCGTTCTGTACACATGCCACTAACTGCTTCTCTACTCTGTGGTTGTCTTTGGGCTATTACCCCATCAATCAATTGCAACTTAGCAGCGATTGGCTCAAAGGAAGCCCACAAAGCCAACTAATTATTCTGTATGTAGGTTAATGTTATACTCCAGTAATAAACAAAAAAATGCATCTGGAATGTACAAGAGGCGACTCCATCATAATGAAACCCACTCCGAAGGAAAGCCTTGCATGTTCAATTTAATATACGATACGATCTATTGAAATGATATACCTGGTACTAAAGTTTGTACTACCGCTGTCTTGTGAACTCTAGGACGTACGCTAATAACGCATACATACGTGACCAAAAAAGAAATGTAGCGGATGAATTTTATTCTAGATTTTCCTTCGTGCGGTACGTACTGCTGGATATACTGGACATAGCTGTGGACATTATCAGTTACAGCATTATACTGTACGCGCGCGTGTTGAAAGCGTCGGCTCCGGCTCTATCTATCAAAGCTCCATTCCAATTAGTTTTTCGTGTTCTACTCGTACTTCTTCTGTCTCTGGTATGCATGTACGCAACACGTTTCCCTTCGTAAGTGTGATTTGGTGCGCACCACCAAGAAAGTTATCAGTTCGCCTTATTATGTACGGAGTATATCTTTAGTCTACGGAGTATATCTTTAGTCTATAGTGTCTATGGTGGTGGTATCTTCCGTTGCCTCCATGTTTTGATGTCATTGACACTTACTTATCAAAGGCTACAAAGTTGTATAGCAGTGTACATAGTCTTCTACTGTAATAACATGCCCCGGTAGCCAGTGACCCAAGCATCTCCATCTCCACCGAAGCATAAGCGCAACGCAACGGCACATCACACATACAAACACCAAACGCAAGCGAGAGATTAAAAAATGACTGCTGCGTTGTCCCTAGACCGGAGAATGATGTTTGAATTATATAGTCTATATTTAAAAAAAAAAAAAAGTTTACGCTATACCTACAATCGGACCCGAAGGGTGCGCCAGCTAGCGTTGGGCTGCGAAAGCAACTGAGTTAAATCGACACACGACGCGTATGAAAATACGTGGAAGTGGGGTGAGCTAAAGCTATATTTTTCCCCATCCGCCGTAGGATGAAAAAATAAATAAATTAATATATATAAAAAGGTCAGCTGTGAATACGACAGATTGAATAGTTGAAACTCAACTTTGCAAGAGCTGCATGGTACATTATTAGATCTGTGTTTCATTCATTGTGATACTTGTATCGTATGGTGTTTGCGAACCAAAGTTTATACTTCGAAGTAAATGTTAGTGTTGTCACGGAAGGTCGTTCGCACGTGTTCTATATTGTGTTCTCATTAGACTGAGGATACAGGTCGGTGACTCCCCTGGATGTTGTCAAGGTAAATACACCATATCAAAATAAAAATGCACTCTCCAGCTGAGATCGAAGATTTCGTTGTAACTCATATTTGCAAGCTGTGTGTGATACTCCGATCGCGCGTATTACTGGGTGTGTGTCCTCATTAAGGATATAATAGTCGGCAATTCCCCTTAGAACTACAGTGTAGCTTGTACCAGGTCGACAGGGTGATGTTAACCAATCTGTGCGCGGAAATATTATCGAGTATGTATTCCGAAACTCGTGCGCCCATCACCCAAAACCCAATAATAACACCTGTTAATTCCACATTGGGCACAAATGTAAGTGCCGTTGAAAATGAAATACTACAATGGGGCACGCGGGCGCGGAGCGCGAACATTTTTCCTTTGTTTTGCTTCCCGGGCTGATTTTGCTGTGCGTAGGTCATATTCTTGCATTGAGAGTGCGGCAAGAGAGGCGCGGCGCGGTGTGTTTCTAGAGGCACGATGACTGGGTTCGTGTCACATGGTTTTCAATTTTTCAAAACTTGGTGAATATAAAAACGGCCAATTTTTTCTTTTTGAGAATTCTGTTCCACCGGGCGAGCCCAACGTGTCAACGTGTCCCGTGCCCCTGCGGCATGCCGCAAATGATATTGTCAGGCCCACCGTGCGGATGCGGGGACGGGGAAAGCTCTGTTGCAGATATCGTGGTGGCGGCTGGACAGTACGTGCGTGCCTCCGATGTTAGACGTGTTTCGATGATCGGAGAAAGACAGACGAGACGCAGATTGTACACAACGGCTGTACGTAGCAATTTTCACGGGGTAACACCATAACAGTTTGTTGGTCGACGAAACGCACGCACAGCGACGCTGACCGCGCCCTGGGCTCGTGTGTCCTGCGGCTGCCGTTACTGCCGCTGCCACAGCTTCTGCTTCTGCTCCTGCTCCTGCTGCTCCTGCTCCTGCTCCTGCTGTGCGGTGCTGCTTCTACGAATACAGCAGCATCACGAGTACCGAGTATCCATTTATCTGAAACAGAACATAAACATCAAACAGCGTAGATGTTCGTTCGTTTCGGTTGAGTTTGCATCGACCACATGACCAGGTCGGTATGCTGCTGTTATTTCGCTTGCTGCGCTCGTTGTTTTCCGTGAGTCACTCAGCATCGCAGATGTGACCACTGCAGGTACACTGAGGTCGCGCCTCACCAATTTTTTCACAACGGGTTATCCCACACCGAAGTCAGGAACCAGCACGTATTGATAAGAAGACGTGCACGAAAGGGCTTTTGGAGGAGGACAAACTACTTGTAATTAGTGCTTTAAAATATTCGCGAAGGGTTCAGAAATATGTATGGAATACACCAGAAGCGAGCCTTTTGTTGAACTATACACCACAAGAGCCACCCACCTTCCATGAACCTCCACTCCTACAATGATGTACAGCTTGAGGGAATCCCTCCCGTGTACTCATGTGCGAGGTCGTGCGACCTATCGGATGTGGCAGCGGGAGATCTATGATTTAGCGTGGTCTTCGATGCCCCCCCGCCAACCGGTTGTCTCTGCCCAGGCTCAAAGCCTGACCGTTGATGAGCGTTGGGTCAGAAGTTGGGGATCGGGCGGATTCTGTGATAAATTCTCCGGACAAAACATAGGATACCATTGGATTATAATACTGATGATAAATAGTTCTTACATTTTCGCCCATAGTGGTGGACAGCAAGGGTGCATGTTGCCGGTTGGTTAATCTCTTATGATATGTTTCACTTGATTAGACAACAGAATGCAAAAGCGACAGTCTCGTCAACCTTTCCATAGACACCCCTGCAGCAGCAAGATTTGAGAGCACCCGACGTAGCACGCTCCTGCCGCTGCCGCCCGTGTATATAGCTCGGGAAGAGGGCGCAACTCTATTGCGGCAACACGACAGTGTTGTTCTGGTCGGCTAGCCGGTGTTGGAGAAGGCGTGCCAGCCGCAGCAGCAAGATTTGAAAGCACCCGACGTAGTACGCTTCTGCCGCTGCCTCCCGTGTGCATAGCTCAAGAAGGGCGCGCTAATCTGTTGTGCGGCAACACGACAGTCTGGTTCTTGTCGGCTGGCCGGTGTTGGAGAAGGCGCGCCAGACGAATCGCTGTGTGGTTGGTCAGCCGGCGAACGGCGGCACAGCAGGAGAACAGCAAAACTGTTTTTCGAGCACGAGGCAGGTGGGTGCATGTACGTACCACATGGTTCTGGTCTATATTATTTTGTTTTGATGAACAGAATTTTTGTGAAAATATTGTTCTGAACGCGTCCACGTGCTGTGGAGTTCGCTAAAATTTTCTTGGAGACGATCCTCTCATCAGCTCTCAGCCGTGAGTTCGACGAATTTCGGGTCAATACGTACTCATCTTTGCAAGCTGCGTCTGTTGGTACTTGTAATAGTCTAGTCTATACTATCAGGTACATATTTGCAATTTGCGTATTGCCGCATTGCGCCGCTCGTGTTAATTCGCGTGGTTGGCACAACACAACCACCCGGCAACCGAAGCATAAACGCAGCAGTAGTCCTTCCTCCTGCGTACACTCTGTGCCCGTACATAGGACCAAGCCTTCACCACGTACGGCAGCCTCTTTTTTCGGCACCTCGCCCTCGGAAAGGGCAGTGATTGGTGAGTCGTAGGTGGATACCAGGTGCCACCATGTACGAGAACAAAGCTGCAGTATTAATAGCATAGTATTAGTGGTATGTACGAGTACTACCACAGGTACCTTATCGCGCGGGAATAAAGGTGTCACGCGGGAACAAAGGGGAACCGCGGGCAGTCATATTTGGCAGGTGAGTCGCCAGCGGGGCACATACATGTTGACCGGAGACGGGGGAAAAGGTCATTACCAGGTACATCATTAGACTAGACTATATAGTACCTGGTATCCTAGACATCAGATCGTTTGTTTGCCGCACCTTGTCCGATGGTCTGCGGTACCAGGTGGATCGGTACAACTGCTGTCTGTGTACGTAGACTACAGAGTGCGTAGAGTTCCTGGGATTGGCGTTGTTGTTGTTTCGTTAGCCTCTCACCACAGACATGAAAGATGAGAGGAACTGGAGTGTGCTGTTATTATTGCTATTTTGTACTGCTGTCTGTGTTCTTGTGCCCGGCACGCTAGCATTTTACATGCTTTACGTTGGTGAACTACAACTGTTTGGTTTGCCCTGTTTCACGGCAGTGTGTGACCTCTGTGACCAACGACATCTTCTACCTCTCTAGGATGAAGAGTCGGCACGGACTCTGGGTGTACTGATGTCGTTGGGTATACAGTACCTGCTATAAGAAACAACGGTTTTGATGTGAACACAGCACACAACACGCTGCTGTACACTCTCGTACAATACAGCACGTGAAGGCCACACCCTCTCCTCCAAATAATGTGGAGCCTGGAAAATTGACAGGCCGGATGTGCGAGAGCGCGAGTTGGCGAAATTCGATGCCAATCAATACGTAATCGACGAGCATAATGCGTTGATATAAGTCGGAATGCCGATTCCTTGGGAATGCCGATTCCTACTCGCGCTAACAATCAAGTTCCCTGCCGAGGGGGGAGAGGAAAAACACCCCGAGACACCTGTCGCCGGTCAACGCGGCTTTTGCCCAGAAGGTCGCTGAGAGTAAAGCCTCCGACGAGCTGAGCTGGAAAGAAAAACGTGACCGTGATAAAATAACAGTAAAGTAACACCTGGTATTATTTAAAAGCCACTAACTAGACTACAGCAGCAGCACTGCTGTGGTGTCGGGCGTTTGTCCTCAGTGATACAGCAGCACGTACAAGAAACAAGGTTGTAAGGCCCGTTCCTGTCGGAGAACCAATTTTCCAACTTTTTTTTCAAGTGTAATTTTCACGTATCTATTTGCGACAAAACTATTTCATGAAAGAAACGCAGATTGGGATTTTACAGGAGAACAAAATATATATGCAGCCGACCTGAAGTTGACGTGGATTTCAGTATTTCTCAAAGCCAGTATATCCAGCCCGGGCCAGCCTTCCCGTTCCTTATTAGGTGTTCCGTATACTATCGTGCTCGTCATACAGCAGTACAAGCTCTTACCTGCACGCCGGCAAAACATAAAGCATCCCCCCCGTCAAAATGTTTTTTTTATGTACCAGGTATTATTATTGTACGTTAAATATCAGAACCTGTCAGAACATCAGTCGCCGGCGGGAGTCAAGTAGTGTGGTTTATGCGATTGTTATTAATAGATAGCGCGGTTCCTACTTCTCTTCCGGGCAGCATGGTTACATTACATCCAAGTGTTGATTGGTTTAATGGATGACTAGTAGCCGCGTATTGTACTGGAGTACATAGCACCGGCAAGCGCGTCGGCTCAAGGGTACAACACTATCTGTACAGCAGACCAATCGTTAGGCCAGCTCACACTGCAAGGACACAGTACCATGTAACACCAAATGTATCCACAGTATATATTACTCCAGTATAAAAATAAGAATACACTCCAGCTAGCTGTGAGATTGATTATATTGTCGAATTTCATCTTTGAAAGCTGTGTGTGATACCCCGATCGCGCGTGTTATGGGTTGTGTGTCCTAATTAAGGATATAGGTCGGCGACTCCCCTTGGAGCTTCGGTGTAGCTATCAGGGTCAACAGGTTGATGTTAGTCAGTCTGTGCGCGGGAACTGTAAAACCCGTTTCTGAGGGGGACAAAATCTGACAGCTGTGAAAGGAAACTCATCAGGTTATCAAGCTGCAAGTGCATCCTGCAAGTCGTATAACCAGTAAGGGGAGGGCAGATTATCATGTATATCCTGTAAGTCGTACACCCAGTGAGGAGAGGGCGGAGTGTTCGAGGGGGTGGCGGGGGGGGGAGGCGGGGGGGGGGGGGGGGGGGGGCAGAAAGTAATTGGAGCTACAGCATGCATGGGCTACAAAGATAATGAGGTGATATGTTTAAGCATTAAAGTCGTTGGAGTCGCCGACCTACATCGTTAATGAGGACACACACCCAGTAATGCGCGCGATCGGAGTATCACACACAGCTTGCAAAGATGAGTTTCGACAAAATCTTCCACCTCACAGCTGGAGTGTATTTTCGTTTTTTTTTTTAGAATACAACATTAATACCAGGTAGTAGCCAGTAAGAAAGGAAAGCTGACATTATACAGAAATATAGGAAATGCGGGAGCCGTTGCACTGAAGTTGTGTAGATCGTACCCTCTCCGTAATGAGAGCCCAGCCTAGACCAATAATTCTGCTTCTTCGTAGGTGATGATGCTACAAGCAGTAATGGTACTACTGACAAAAATAAAAAACAGAAAAGGGGGCTACTCTTAAAAGTACTGCTGTGGTTAACACGCGACACAAGTGTTCTGAAAATTACAATAAATACTGGTGTGCATGAAGCAGCATGTTGTATTAAATCGATAATATTCGACAATGGGGTGGAAGGTAAAACGCAGAGCAGCGCATGCATGTGCTTCACCAGGTGCATCGTCAGCCTAAGTCGGCGGAAATTACCTCGGGCGATGATAAGTACGCCCAACATCCATGACTATCGGCACCTCGTACCCCATGTCCAGGTCGCAACTTCGATAGGGGCGGTGTGTCAAGGGCGCACCCAGCCAGGTCTAACAAGCGGCGCGAAGAACAGCTGCAAAGGATATGGGCCAAGGACGCCGCAAGTCGTCACCGTCGGTGAGTTATATTTATATTTGCCCCTTTGGCCATGTTTGTCAAGGCAAAGCGTATCCAACACTGTACCCGGTATGGGTCGGGAAGAGAGTCATACCGCGCGGGGGGTGCAGCAGAAATTTCTGATCTCTCTACGAACATGAGGAGCTTGAGATGTCACCCGAAGCGTGACTTCGAAGACATTCGTTGGCCGCAACTCGACCAACGTTTCTATGCGCTATTAGTTTGTAATATAGTCTAGGCCTATAGACAACAAAAAATAGTCGAGTCGTTCTACGGTAGACCCCCCCAACTTTTCTTTGACGAAATCGCGTCTTTTGAAACCACCAGCCCTCGGTCGTGTCTCCTGATATGCGGTGTCCCTCGACACCCCGACGTCATCGATCGATAGACCTTTGCACACCTGAAACTACATGGATACTTTTGTTTTTTCAACAATAGCATCAATCCTTGTGTCGAGCAGCCATGAAATGTTCGTTAAAAGAAATATCGCTGGTTTTGAGGGCGGCTATCGTAGAACCAGTCTCGGGCCGTACAATTTTCATGCCCACACCGACAGTCTCATATTTACGAAGCCTATCCGATCCAAGAAGGTCAGAAGCGTTTGGCCCGAAAATTGCAACCTTTACCGCGGACACCTGCTACGACAGAGGTATACCGTTTTTTGGCTCAAGTGATTTCCGGATGACGGGGCTTCTTAACCCAAACTTCGTCGGACATTTTCCACTTTTTGTTCATGATTCTCGTTGTATACCTACCTAGAACCATGGGGAGTTGAATTCTCATCCGGTAGAACGGTTTTTGATTTCTCCAAGAATTTTTTTTTTGGGAGAGGCATACATGTCTTAAGCTCCGAAAGGGAGGGGCTTTTTTTCTGGCAAAAAGAAATGTGGTGCCCCTCTTCTGTAGCACGCGTCTTCTGTCGGATGGGATGGATCACTCAACAACTTTGACTGCTTTCGCGCGGTGTATCGTGTTCAGTGCGCAAACGTGGCAAATCGAGGGTGTGCTGTTGCCAGCGGGTTGCGAGCATCCAACCAGATCCGTCCGCGGCCATGGGTGACAGGCGTAGGCTGGGACAACTACGATTAGGTGCTGACTGAAGTAGTAAAGGAGGCAATGCAGACATAAGTCGGCGGTAGGTGACAACATGCACACTCAGGTCTGTGGCTTGCTGGCCGCGTGTTCCCGCCGCCAGCACAGCATCGCTGCTGGGGTTCCGTGTTTGTCGGGATGCGTGTGTTGGTTACGCGATGCCGCTGTCGAAGGCGAGACCAATTTGAAATATTTGATATTTTTTCACGACGACGGCATTGACGCCAACATATCAAACCAAAACACCGACACCAACAGATTCATTAGCAAATGTGGGGTTAGCCATACGTATAAGATCTAGCGAAGACGTCATAGTCTACGGTCAGCACAACTAGATAGTCCTGGACAACCAAGTTCGGTTGACTGGCGCGCAACTCCTTGATGTTTACGCAAGCCTTTCAATGTTTCAAAAGCATGCTCCATGGATTGGTTTTGTGTATACCAACGGTTATCTCGTGTATATACCAACGGTTGTCTCGAGGAGCGCGCGGTCCGTTTTTCCATCTGCCGGCCATACCGTGTAGCGCGCTTAACACCACGCAACTAACGCGAACGCTTGACAACCATTACGTCCTCGGTGTAAGATTCGCATTCATATTCTGCAGCATACCTGGTATACTCGTATTAGCACCTATTCACTGCTCATGTGCCACGGAAAGCGCAAACCAGCTCCCACTCGGGACAGCCCACGCATACCCAAACGTTTACTTGTCGCGCCTTGCCTATTTCATAGGAATCTGCTCCCGATAATGCGGCATATACGAACCACAACCCGATGTTTCGATGTACCGGTGGCGACAACGACGACGTCGAACGACCCACGTTCTCTCGGCCGACGGTAGAAGTTCGCCACCACGCCCGCGCTGGCAGCACCAATTCAGACGCTTCAGGGACAAGATTGCTGGGCGACGGCGGTGGCGGTGGTAGCAAGGCGCGGGAGGCAAGCATCGTCGCGCGGGAACGCGGACGGTCAACAAATACTGGTGAGGATAGGGACGATGCCACGTGGTCAGATATGTCTGCGATGATGATTCATCAGCATCCCAAGCGTGGTGATGGTCATCGCCGGGGTGGAAATAGAGGCGGCCACGCGCGTACCTCTAGCACGGGCAGCGTCGGCGGGCTTGGTGGCGTTGGCAGCGGAGGGATGAAAGGGCAGGAGCCGGCCGTCAAAAACTGTGGCTGTATGACCACCGCCACGTTCATGAAGCTGGTGAGATGATGATAAGCACTCGCTATGCATTTGGTTTCGTTAAAGCAACATCAACCGCACGCGTACGTGCACGTTACCGGTAGTTGATCGCGTGCGTCATCTGCGTGGACGCTGTGGCCTTTGCGGAACAGGCCCATTGACCTCTGCGGCCCCACTATCGTACGCCTAGATCAAGCATTAGAGAAGACCCAGCCAAGCACGAAGATTGAGTAAGCTACCTTCAGCCGAGCATCCGAAACATATCACATTACGCCAAGCGTCGAGGCGCTGGGTGTTTTGGTACGACTCCGATAGCGTCTACTGTGCATGTTCGCCTTTTAGACGACGGCGCATCCGCTCAGGGAACTCCCGTTACTGCCTGTTTTTTCCCGTGAACGCGCAGGCTACCGTATTGGTTGCGGTTATCAACCTGGCAGCACTGTGGATCCAGCGCTACGATGCGTCTACGGGAAAGCTGTGCTCTTTCGGGTGGGTCTTCCTTTTCGTACAACATCACGTGTGAAGCTTGGTTTCCGCGGGCTTCCAGTTGCTGCCTACATAGAATATAGCGGTGGTGGACATCCTTTCCCGCAAAGGGTTAGGGTAAGGACTGTGCTTCGTTGTAAGCGAGGCTGTTTTCCGTGGGCTTTGGGCTTCGCAGTTACTGTTTACATATTGCACAGTCGTTAAAATCATTTTTCCCTATATTCGCCTGGCCTTCGTGCCTTAAATGTCAGCGTATCGGTGGAACAACGTGTTTCGAAAGCGTTACTTGACGGTGCGGGCGGCTTGTCAACGAGGCCTTTCAAACGCCTTCCTGCGCCCACACACTAATCCCATTAGACCAAGAACTGCGCACACGTTGTTGAAGACTAGCATCTTGGAATTTGTGCAGGGCACCTGCTACGGTCTAAAGGTGCACATGACCCGTATGCTCACCCCTGACACACATTGTGAAGAAACTGAAATCGCAGCCCATGGCCTAGGTGCAAAAACAATATCAGATTGCAAAACAAAAATGATGATCCGACGAGCTTGGCTTATCCCTTTGAAGCCCCGAAAATATTATTGTAGTCTAACCCCAAGTGTTTTTTCCCCATGTCGGGAGTGCGGTGCTAAAAGGGTTAATTAAGAAGTTCAGTCCATTCAGAAACAAAAATTGGCCAAAACGTGCTACCTCTATGGTAGCCCGCGTCTAAGGATGCGACATTTGCAGTGCCGAAACGGTTGTAATCTAATCGATCGCCGCTCGCTCTCATCCGCCACCACCCCGTGCGTTGCGTTTTTCGTTTCGTTCAGGGATCCGAACGCGTGTGTGACCTCCGTAGCTTCGAAGGTTTTCCTATCCATTGCGAGACTCTCCGCCGGAGCTTTATTCCCAAGCATAGCTTGCTGTGTATTGTCCAAGTGCTACGCGACGAGATACTTTTTGCATCACTCCTGGCTCACTCTAATCGTCGACCTCGAGCCCACACACAAGCTGCACACCTGTGAGCATGCCTGATGTTTGCTATGTTTTGTTGCATATTTTGATAGGATTTGTGATCATGAGTGGCGATAGACGAAGGATGGTGGTGATTGGGGTGGGTGGGGGGTGGGGGGGTGGGTGGGTGGTGATTCATGGTGGTCGAGCCGGTTCGGGAGATAGGGTGGGTGGAGGCATCACAGCTTCAAGTTTCCAAGCGATAATCGTGCTCAGGTGCTTTGTTGCCCTATCGCTCTGTGGACAGTCGCCATACCATTGTGTGTGGCCTTTCGTGTCAAACCGGTTTGCCACGCTTGCTTCTACACCGTCCAAGCACGGCGAAGGAAGTACTTGTGTTCGTCTATTGTACTCTATATTGCCAGTCAGAATCCTACACGTTTTCCATCGCCCCTGCCCATTTCCTGCGCTATCACATTTCCCTTTGAACGCCCCCATTTCGCCGTAACCGAGCTGAATATCGCGAACCACCACGGAATTCCGCTCCTCCTATCGTACGACTTCCGACAGACTTCGGTGTGGTGACGCTTGTCTGCAGTCTGATCCACACTTCCGCCCACGTAGCGCGGGCCTTTTATGAACGCAAACCGGAGCGATTGGTTGGCGACGCGATCAACCTCTCTGGCGTAGCGGCCACGCTTTTCCTGCTTCCGGTGGCGGTGCCTATGATGGCGGAGTCCATTAAGAAGAAGGTCGGTGCCCATGATGAAATTTAGCAGCAGATGCGGTGTGTCCTTTTTTCAAGCAGGGTTTTTGGCTTGGCGGGGCCTCACTAGGGCACACCTTCTGTTTCGAATACTTATTGTGAATACTGTTCGTGGACAGGTGCATGACTCCTTATCTGTCAGGCGAATGGTTTGCGCCTCTTGACTCATCCGACTTGCTGCGACCGGCTACGGCTGCGTTGACACAAACCCGAAAAATATTACTGATGAGAGCAAGGTAATGAAAAGGGATGGCATAAATATACCGGTATAGTTTTTTTTCTTTGGAGAGACAAAATACAGCATTCCTGCCAAAACCTTCAATGCAACGCCCCAAGAACAAACTTATCTGTATGATGCATGCTCAGGCATGCAGGTTTTTCCGCGTTCCAGGAAATATCACCCCTAAATACTTTGTACAATATGCCCATGCCTTGCACTACTTCGCCGAGGCCATATCCGCTGCCCCGGCAGCCTGGGCTATATACATCGTCTCCTTTTACCACCAAAATATTGAACGTCTTGGAACACGTATGAATTTGTTGAGATTCACCTCCCCCCCCTAAATGTATTACGTGTACATTATACAGTTTTTTGCTTGTCTTCCTCTGTACGGATGGTGGTTAAATAGATCTACTTCATCACTTCTGTAGGAAACCAAAATCCATATTCGCAGGAGACGATGTCTAACCTCGCTCTGTCGACCTGCGCGGTATGTGGATATACCTTGTGTCGGTGGCGGTTCTCCTCTCCCAACCTATCCCAGATAACGTTCGAGTGTAGGAAGCTGATGCACATGCTGTTCATCCCCTTCATAGTGGCCATCTGCTTTCACGGAAGCGTGCTCATGGCGGAGGGCACTATCCTCCTCGTGTGGTACCTGTTGGACCGCCTGTACTTCACCACTAAAATGTGAGTACGGAACCACTGACACGGCTGCTGTGATCGACTCTCAGGTGCCTGGTGTAGGGTGGCTCACGGAGAGATAGCTGTCGATACCCGACGAGCTCATTATTAGTCAATCCTACATGTTGTTCATCTGGAGTACAAGCTTGTTTTGTACTGTTTGCCGAGGGACTCCTATGTATTGTTCGCCCAAAGGCCTGGGTGATATAGATATCGCTTCTTCCTGTAAGTATGCAAAAAGCAGGGTTTTCCTGGGGTTCCTGCGATGCTGCAATGCTTTGCGCAAGCAACGTTGCTACAATCATCAAAAGAAACGTCCCTTTCGGCTGCGTGGAAGGTTCTAGCTTGAGCGTTTTTTTCAGCGAACCATTCCAACATGTATGTGTTGTACATTGCCGAAAAATTCGGTTTCGTTTGATGGTCAGCCCGAGCCACCATGCGCCAGACTACGTAGGACTTTTCGAATGGGAGCACTTTTGCCACGTGCTTGCGCTGACACTCCTTCATGGCCTCCAATGCGCCGCCCCGAACGCTGCAGGACGTTTTTCATCGACCGACCCATCTTCAAGCCCGTCGGAAGAGGCACTCTTGTCCGCTTCGAGCTGCCCACGTAAGAACCCTGCCTTCGATCTGGCATTAAACTGTCGCACTTTCGTATTGCGTTGCTTGGAGTCTAAAAACCAAGATCGAACTGCTGTACACCCGTATTCGAGGACACCCTAGTTCGAAACGTATGGGGTTATTTTTCTCGTGTATCTGGCAGGGCATGGTCATCCTCCTAGAGGGGCTTTTCATGTCCGAAAATTGACTCGCGGAAGGCGCGAGAACGTGAGTTGGCGAAATTCGACAATGCATAGATGATTGTTGGGAATACTGACCCCTCGGCGCGATGGAGGTAAAGGCATTTTCCGGGGGGGGGGGGGGGGGGGATAGGCGACACCTGTTACCAGAAGTTTGAAGGAAAAAGTGGCATTTTTGAAAGAAAAAAAAAACATGTGCGCCATAAATACGTATGCTGCATGGTACCCATCCATATATATACCGCTATTTTTTAAAGACTGATTGAGTCCCATGCGCGTCTGAATAACCCGCACAACTATCTAAGTGGGCACGCGTGTCATGCAAACGACCTAACGCATCCGACCTTGTGCGGTTTGTGCTCAATACCACTTCCCATGCAGTGGCTACCAGTACAAGCCTGGCGCATACGTTCAAGTCAACTGCCCTGCGATCAGCGCCTCGGAATGGCACCCCTTTTCGATTTTTCCGGTTCCCGGGCCCACGACCAGGGCGGGTTTCCACGTCGAGGCGGTAAGAGCTTTTCCCCAGTAAAGGATAAAGGTCCGTGTTTCGCCCTAGGAGCTGAGCGATGCTGCCTGCTTGTCGCTGTGCGATCGGAGCACTCCCTCAGGATCATTTGTGTGTACAGTACCGAGAGAAACTTGGGTTAATCTCTGAACGGAAAACAAAATGACCATTTTGGTGTGCGTATCGACGGCAATACGGTCCTTACAATTGTATGCATGCTTCGAATATTTACGTGCGTGAAATGAAGACGTTTCGTTCACGGCCGACTTACCGGTATACGTCTTCGAAGCAGAGCCTCAACCCGACCAAAGCATATCGATGCTCTCTCATTCTTTTCAACCGTCTGTTCCGCTGCTTGGCCGCGGCTTGTAATGGACGCCTGTTATCGCCCATGTTGTCCCGGAACGCGATAGGTGGGTGACTGGACAGAAGAACTCTTTCGTCTCGGTTTGGAGGACCCTCGGATGCCTTTGTGGATCACGGCCGCGCAGCCGAGCGTTCTTGAGCAAACGGTGTACTACGACAACGGTAAGTGGCCGCACACGTTTTCGAGTTCATATCAGATCATTTATAATTGATATTGTAGCGTAGCCGCTGTATTGGTGCCTTTGATCGGTCCCCGTTGGGAAGAGCTTTATATAATAGGGGGTGGCACAAGTTGATGACTATGTGAATCACGAATGCGCAGCCGAGTTTTTTTAGCAAACGTTGTCATACGATAACGGTGGTTGGATGGAGGTGCTGGGGTCTAACTATGACATTGATTTCTTCTCATGATCGTTGTATTGATGGCTGTCTTCGGTTCGCGTTGGCGAGGAGCTGTCTTCGGTTCGCGTTGGCTGCATCCAAGTTCATTTGGCACATGATGTACTATTGAAAGTACATGATTCATTGTCTGACAGCCCTCATTCCGCGTATGACCTCAAGGTGCTTGCTGCATTTTTGATACGTTGCATAGGGCTTTCCCAGACGATATTCCCCAATGCTGCCACATTCTTCTCTTACACTGAGGTTACAACTGAGATGGTGGTCCCCAGGTTAACACATGCCTCTTTACCCCCCAACGTCTCCGCCTTCGCCTGTTTTGCTCGTGTTATTTATGCACTGCTGTGTTTGCTATTGTGATGTGTGTTGTGCTCCTGCTGGCGACTACCACTACACACACGGACATGCCCGTACAACAGTGATACTGGTGTGCAGTGGAGCAGGTATCACGCCCGCCGTTTCCGTGGCCGAGAGGTGAGCATTTTTTGCGCTCGTAACCTATGCACACTTACTTCAAGTTATTACCAGATACGCTTTATATGCGTTTAGGTTATTGTGGCGATGGCGACGACGGCGGTGATTGTCAACCGCCTGGAATCTTCCCGACTCCGCCTTTTACTGCACACACCGTTTTATAATCTAGTTCCTAAATCGTAGATCGCTGTCAATGTCGTGGAGTTGAGGTGATCCTTCCGTCCCTCACGCGCCTCCGTATACTATATGTGGCGTTTCTGCTTCTGAAAATGTTCTGCGTTTCTGGAACGCACGCGCTGCACTTGTCCGCGCTTGACAAGGTTCGCCAAGAAGAAGAATGTCCACCTCCTCTGGTTGTCGCGCGAGGCCGGCATGATCGCCCTGTTCGAGAAACAGGTGTGTCGCAGTCGTTGCTAACGAGGTTCACGGAGCCTGCTCGATTAGCGGGGTTTCCTGAAAATCTTGAGGCTTCTCGCTTGAGGGGATTCGTAACTCACCCCGAAGCTGTCTTTTAAAGTAAATGGAACGTGCAACCCCATGGACAATCCCATGGCCTAGGTATTATAAAGTACAACTGGTATCCCAACGATATAGCGCAGCTCCCTCATTGAAAACGCCTTCCAGGATACCTTGGCGTGCAAATCCTACCCCGATCGTGACCGTGCCTTGCCCCACCCCAGCGCACCCGGCGCGCTTCCTCGTTGTTCAGCGTATTCGTCATGCCACACCGACCTCGACATTTAATGAAATCCCTATTTGCTCCATTATTCCGCGCCTGCCTGTCTGCCTGCGTGCGTGCGTGCCTGCCTGCCTGCCTGCCTGCCTGCCTGCCGGCCGGCCGGCCTGCCTGCCTGCCGGCCTGCCTGCCGGCCTGCCTGCCTGCCTGCCTGCCTCCGTGCCGCGCTCTGAGCACAGCTGCACCGGGTGAAGAGCACGGTATACCTAACCGGAAAGCCGAGCGCCAAAACGAAGAAACGGATCATCGACCTGCTCGCGCCCTCCAGGGCGGAAGTCGTCGCAAAACCGGCTTCGTGCTCTTCCAAACCAAACTCGAGGGCCTCCTCCTTTTCGGACCTAACCATGCTGGAGGATGGCGCTCTGGGCGACAGGACGGCTAGTTTCTTGGACTACAGGGGCACGTTTAGGGACGATGACAACACCGAAGGCGCGACGGATGATGGGCAAGACGAGGCATCGATTTTCGGGGAGTCTATGCTGGGAGGGGGTTCCCCCCGTGGAAGCGCATTCCGGGGGAGATATGGAGAGAGCGAAAGCAAGGCGAGGGACAGTTTCTGTTTTGTGTGTTTCTGGAACTGTGTGTTGGTATTGCAATGTCTATGCAAGTTATTGGCTATTTTTTTTTAATGGTTTAACATTGGTCAACCTCGAGCGCCAGCAATATACCTACTCAGAGCGTGTGCTACCTTTGCGACTCGCCATATCTCTGGCTGTGTTGCGTGTTTCAATATTAACACGTCCGTACAGCAACTACGACAGCGATAGATTTTTTGCTTGTTGCACCTATGATAGGCATACATGTTTCTTTTCTATCGACTGTTTGTTGGCTACCCGTTCTGCCTGTTCCGTTTAATCTGTTAAAAAATGTAATATCTCTGTAACAACCATCAATATGACCGTTCGGCTTATCTCAGGCGAAGGGCCACCGAGGGCATAGGCGCCGCCCCTCGAGGGGCAAGAACGGACGTTCACGAGGGCTTCATCCGGTCTCCCTTAACTTCGGCCGCCCAAAGATCGAAGATTTTATCGCGGAGACAATTCAAGGCACAGCTGTTATAGCCGAGTGGGCTGGCCAAGACGACCCGACACCCGGACCCGCGGCTAAGGCACGACCTACCAGCTTGAAGGAGGTACGTCCTGTTCCGCCTCGACGAATGCGTTCCGGGTGGAGTAAACACGTGGTTTTTTTTCAGGTACCCGAGGTATCCTTCACTAAACGAGCATTCCTACAACTTTGAAAACCGAGTAGGACGGGTTGTTGGCACGTCTGTCCGGGGAACGGCTGGGTTTTAGTGCAGCTTCTATGTGCGGCAGTAGTAGTTGATCGCTAAATTAAAGGTGTGCCGACTCGCCGCGCCACTGTTTTTGTGCTGTCGAGAACGTCTTCGGGTGATTCGTGCTGCATGCCAGTTGGATTGTCTGTCGCTTGATTTCGTCCGAAAAATAGTTGCTTTTCAAGCGTACCTCCACCGCGATTTGGCCATTTCGACTGGCTTTCCTGCTACAGGAGAGACGTGCCGAAAAGCGTAATATTACAGTAGTGTGCCTCAGATTATCCACGCGGTTATTTCGTCCGACCGCATTTCAGCAGCAAACGGTGTAACGTCTTCGCACATCGGGTGGATCACGACCTGGACCATCTACGCCCTGCATTACACATGTCGCATCATCGTATGTTGTTCAGAATCTGTGTGGTGTACAGACCCGACACAAGAACCACGCGCTCTATTGTTGAGAAAAAACGGCTCTTCTTATCCGGCAACATATATGCCGTGCAAATCACATGGATAAGGGATCTGCTTTGCCTGGAAAACATCGATAATTAAAAATTAATAGAAATACGATCCATCTGATGATGTGGGAAATGTCGCGGCACATTCACCTCCGTGCTTTCGCCCACGCACCGTACGCTGTCCCGTCATGTATCTCAGGTCATCTCCCGCCTGAACACCAACCAGCGCATGTCGAAGATGGACCTGATGAGTGCTGACCTGTCCGTCGTGGAACCGAAACCCTCGAAGGTGTGTCTGATACGTCTGCTAAGAGACGCCGTGTGCGTAATTGTTGTCGTGTTGGCCAGCGGACGACTGCTGCATGTATTAATGTGAATATTTTGTGTTGGCCAGCTGGCAATGTGCAGGATGAGCTCGCACACCGATCACACGTAAACCCTGCGAAAAAGTAGAAGATTATTTCCATTCCCAGCATGAATAAGCAGTCAGTCGCAGTGTAAGCCGTGAACAAGGAATACCAAGGCAAACATTTTTCGTTTCGGTTTTTTTCGAAAACTGTGAGACGCTAGCCGTCCACGGATAGTAATCAACTAACTGAAAGTGGATTTTCGGATCACCCGTGCGCACAGAACAAATGCTCACCTCGTACTCTGTAGTTCGTTCGTGGTTGGGACACGTAAAACTAAAATTTACCACTGTGTGTATTGGCCATTGTACTGGTCATTGTTTGTCTCCTGAATATTTTCTGCCGTTTCTGCTGCAGTCTTCTTCCGTGTCAGGCACGACGGGTTTTGGCGCGGCGGAAGGCGGGAGGGGGAAGAAGATGCCGTGCCCCGTAGAATCGGGAACGTGGTTGGTTCTCTACTGTGGTGGCAACGCAAATATTGAGCAGGTGTGAACGTAGAAAACGGTTAACGGGCAACTGAAAACATCGTCAGCGGTAGGTACAGTATATACCGTGCCAGCACGTAGCACCCTCGGGTACAGACGCCAATCAAACTACTGGTGGTACAGACGCAACGGGCAATTCAAGGTTTAATGTAAGATTGCGTACAATTTGTGAACCAAATACGTGTGTCTCTGGACAGAAGCTACGTTAAAGGCGCTCCTTACCTGAATGGAAGAGCTCTCTATATACCCCACCCAAGAACTTGTTTTGAGTAAACCGAACGTGTTTTTGTGGTGACCAACCCATGGCCTCGTGCTAGGTATCAAAAATGAGTATGCTGTTTATGCTGTACAGACAAACCAAGAATGGCATTACCACCATTTTGGGTTAAGAAGCCCTTTAGAGCCCCAATTTCCCTCCCTACTCTAACTTCAAGCAAATTGGTCCCCAAATAGGTTTCCAGTGGCAAAGGCGTTAAGAAGCCCTAACGGTTTTTATAGTTTCCGCGCACAGACTGCCTAACATCACCCTGTTGACCCTGATAGCTACACTGTAGTTGCAAGGGGAGTCGCCGACCTATATCCTTAATGAGGACACACAACCCGTAATACGCGCGATCGGAGTATCACACACAGCTTGCAAAGATGAGTTTCGACAAAATATTTGATCTCACAGCTGGAGTGTATTTTAATTTTTATAATAATATTCAGAAAAACAAAAATCTGCCAAAAATACGTGTACCATATATATGCCTCGATCGTATCGCGCATCGCTCTTGGTTCTGTGCTTTGGCGGGGAAGTTCAATTATCGAACAGGTGAAAGCAAGAAGCGGTGAAAGGGTGTCTGATCACACCTGCAGTGTGGCATCATACCTGGTACAGCATGCCGTAGCGATCACGGGTGGGTGTACACAGACATAACAACGACTATGAACGGTGGTGCAACAGGCGAAGTTATCATTTTTAATTCTCACGTTAGGATATTTATTCACCACATTTTACCAGTATGTTTCATGTATATTGGTTCTTGCAGCGGTGGCAATGCAAATATCGAGCTATTAATAGGTAGAAAAAGCCACAGCCGCTGCGCGGGTAGCTGGCAACATCATCAGCGTAAAGAATATACTGTACGTAGCAACATCCCGTCCAGAAGTATTTATTTATTCCAACTGTTATTAATAGCGGTACAGGCGTAATGGTAACTTCAATCGTCACCGTAAGATTGTTTTGTAATCAGTTTAAACTACATGCATAGGTCCCTGCTGGTTCTTTAATCTCTTGCGATGAAAATGCAATGATCGAGCAGATGAAGTACTCAGTAGCAAGCAAGCGGCAGATGGGTAGCTGATTACATCGTCGGCGCGCCATCATACACCGTATGCAGAGGACTTACGGGTACAGATAGACGTTGTAAATTTAAACGTTCGACGCGACAAGTTAGGAAAGTGCTTGCATTTTCTGTGCGCTTTACGTCAACGAGTGGTTGTTTGCAGTTGGTTTGTTTGAGTTCCGAATGCTATGTAAAATTTTATGCGCATGGCGTGTATACCCACCAAGCGGTTGGTCTTGACAAAGCTTGCAAATATGTGCTTGGGTTGGGCTGTGGTTGGGTTTTTCCGCTGACACCCTCTTCCCGTTGTAGGTATACATCAGGTTCCTGGTATATACTTAGCTATAAAAAAATTGCGAATATTAGGTATCCTTCGCTTCCATGTTTCGGAATCAGAATCCGTTTTATATTTTCAGCATCATATGCATCCAGGAAACGTCAAGGAACGGTAGTAGATTGTCAATTCTGGGCGAAAAGAAACACGGATTCGATTATTTGGTGCTCCGGGCGGGATGGCACGGTTTTCATCCAGTGTGTGTCAACGCCTTCAGGGTTAGTGGTGGAGACTGGCTTTGTGCTTGGTTATTTCCCCGCTGGCGAACCGCTTCGCTTCGCTGCACCCTCCACCACCATTCGTTGCTTGCCGCCACTGACTTTTTTGCGGTGGTATCCGTTGCCAGTTCATTGTTCTTTCACGCCTAACATGCATTATCCAGAGTAGAATACCAAAGATTAGTCTATAGATCTGTGTATAGGAACAATATCTAAGTCTATATATATATTAGTCTATATCTAAGTCTATACTTGTATATATGAAGTATACGCAAGTATTTACAGGCGGCCGTTAAACTACTAAACTGGTCTTCCTGTTTCAGCTCGAATGCTTTCGAAAAGTATGTTCTTGTGGGTAGGGTATAGAGGTTGCGGTTCAAGATAGAGCTGACATAATGGTGTAATGTAATCCTTCGCGTTTTGAAGTTCATGTCATCGAAATGTTGGAGCCACACGCTGGCCAGTTCGTTAATGCAGCAGTCGTTCCGACGCGTATCCCCAAGCATACATGTATGTGTGTTGAGAGTGGTGGAAGAGTAGACTCGAGTGGTGGCAGAGAGTGTATGCGCTTATTACGAATGATTTTGACCGCCTCTCGCTTTCTAACTTGCACCCCGCTCGATCCCTCCCACCTCTACCAGGCTATCGCCAGCGCCTGCAACAAACTGAACGTGACTTGGAGGAGGGAGTACTTCTCTGCATGGTGATGATCGACACGGCCACACGCTTGGACGCGTTACAACAACACATTGATCCATGCCATCTTCGATCGGCGCAGCTTTCTGCTTGCTTCTCGACAAGCCCCTTTTTGAAGCAACCCTTGCTAGGATAGCGCTTCTTCTGGGCATGTTAGGCTTTCAAGCAAGAACGGGGACGACGACAGAGGTAGCACGGTTTCGTCGAGCCTCCTCCGACTGGCGGGAGTCCCCGGCGGTCGCCAGTACCTGCAACAAACTGGACGTGACGACTTGGAGGAGGGAGCACGCTTCCCTGCATGGTGACGATCGACACACACACGTCTTCGAGCGCTTTAAACCCTGCGGTTGCACGTGCGAGATTTTTGACCGGCAGCAGCTTCGCGCTGCTCCCGGACATATCCTCTCTAGGATAGCAACGCCCGCCATGATAGAGGTAGCACGAACGTCTTCGACCCTATCTAGGTGGTGGCGGTGCTCAACTGAAGATTTTACCCCTTCTCGTAATAAAACACTTTTTCTTTACGAAACGATTCGTTGAAAAGTTATGGCTGTTACCTGGTTCTTCATCAGGTCGCAATTTGATGTTTGCTCTAAACCGTCGCAGTAGTTTGATAGCGTATAGGGCTCCCTCAGTGAGGGCCATTGGTATCGTTTAGGCACACATTACGCCCCTAGTTATGGCACGCGTCAATCGTGCAGGTACGTCCAGACCTGTCTTTGGAGAAGAAGCTCCAAATCGCAGCTTCGCCAAACAGCTCTTAATAGAGGCCATGGCGTGAACCACGCGACTCTTTGGCAGAGTCGCGAAACCGTCCAGCCGTGAAACGTTTAGACGTTGACTCAGGGACTCCATCTGATATCGCACGCAATTTCCGTTCGTAAATTCCACACGTATGATATGTTACCCTCCACGTGGCGTGTGTTTGTTTCGTCATTCTGGTGTGACCGTGAGTCAGGGCGGTGCTTTTGATAGATTTGTTGTCTTGTAGACGAAGGGTGCCGTCAAATATATGTTATTCCTCGTCGTCGTGGTGTGATTGTTTTACGTTCTAACAAGAAGAGCAAAATCTGGTATGCACACAAACTGTGGTTTGTTGTGTCGTGGTCATGTGTTGGTCATGTTTTGGTTAGCTAGTGTTCGAACGAGACGAGAAAGACTGGTATAGGCAGAGAGAGGGGTGTGTGTGTTAGGGTCGTTCCAAACGAACGAGAAATTCCTCACGAAATCGTGACCTTGAAAGAAACTGTGGAATTTTCACGAATCAATCGTGTTTCCGTGTGAATAATAATGATGATGTTGAAAACGTTTGAAAAAACTACTACTGTAGAACAGAACGCGCACTCTACAAATAAATTGTTATTGTGATCGATCACACGCGTTCGTGAGAGAAGTTGGATAGAGACACGTGCTACGATATAGGTAGCATTTTTGGCCTAAAACGTTTTCTGGATGCCGCGGCTGCTTAACCAAAAATCGTCGAAAATTGGGCATTTTTTTTTTCGTGATTCTCGTGTTGTGTACCTCGACGGTCGGATAATTCATCCGGTGCCAATCTTATTTTGTCTCCAAAACACTTTTTTGGGGGGGAGGTCTTGAGCTCCGAAGTTAGTTGTGGAAGTTCAGAGAATACATGGTGTACGTCTGTCGTAGCTCGCGTCGCCTACTTAACAGTGAAAACCTTTGGGGTGGCATTTTGTGTTCGACACTTCCCAGCAGATTTCAAGGGTCGTGTTTAGTTGTCGCGAATCGCGATGGTCTGCGGCCGTTAAGACTTTATGAAAGCGTAGCAATGTCTAACGAAATAACGGGAGTGGTTAGAGTGGAACCGCATGAATTCCTCCCGTAAATATATCATGAGGGCTCCGGTGATGTGACCGTGATATTTTGGAGGGGAAAATGAAATGCGTGGTATGATACACGTATAATACTTGTTTAGCATCGTGTCGAACGACCTGTTTTTGGGTGAGACTGTGTGACCTTGCACAATGATTGGTGCTGCGAGTGTGGTGATAAAATATTCGCTCGGTGGTGCACGGGAGTCCATGGATGGCATGGGAGTACGCGATGGAGCATCATAAAGCATACATACCGTGAGATTCATACGGTAGGGGGTGGGTCGCTTCGAGGACCTCTATTGATTGTCAGCGGTCCTCACGGCCACTCGGGCGAGTTGACTCGATTTCTGCGCACGCCGTATGTATGCGTGTGAACTTCTTGATTTTTGCGATGTGCAACGCGAAACGGAATTGGTTGCTTGCACCGCGCCAAACACGGTACGACGGCGTGAAAAAGTCCAAGGCCGAGGCTTTGGCGGTGCGGTATTATTACGACAGTAGTAGTCACTTTCAGCAGAGAATTGGTTTTTTTCAACCCGGCTTAGAGACAGTCGCACGAGTGGCTGAAGTCGTACCCGATTGTTGTTTTGTTTTTTCGGTTTATTATGTTTTTTATCTTTTTCTGCTTCGTGTTTATTCGCCATGTGTATACCACCGCCGTGACGCGAAATAGATAGATTGTTCAACTTAGACGAAAAACAAGCGTGACGCCAATTGTAGAGGGGTACTGCGCGCCACTCCGGCCAGGGTCCTACTCAGGAGTAACAGTAGGGATTACCATACCATACTGTAAATACCGCACGAAGGGCGAAATAGCGATACCTCCGACACTACTGTAGCACGGGTCGCCACAGGACTCGCCCTCGGCGAGAAGAGCGACATTGTACGACCAAGGTCTGGCCAGGAGGCTGGCGAGGGAAAATTCAGCGTGGCGGACTACCATCTGGGGATGTCCATAACCACTGCTGTACAACCGTAGTCATGGCCGAAACAGCAGTACCTCCCACACTGAAGCTCGGCTCCCCACAGGACTCGCCTGCGACAAGAAGAGCCACTGGCACCACGACTACGGTCTGACCAGGAGGCTGGCGAGTTCAAACTCTGCGTGGCGATCTAGCCTCTGGGGATTATATTTTTTTCCATAAGTGTCGTGGTACTGAGAGAAATTACAGGAAAGAGTCCTCGGCCAGCCGCTACGGCGACCAGCGCACTCTTAGTGTAGTCAATATTAAATAGTCTAGTGGGGACCTACCTGGGTGCAACTTGCATGCGCGTTTTGCTTTTTTGTTGTGTGCTGGACGTTCTCTCAGCGCCTGCAAGTCCCGACTAAGCAATCAACCGGCAGAGTACGAATCAGCCTATCAGTGGGGCCGGGCCGGCGGTACGAATCGGCCAAACAATAATTGGAAGCGCGAGAAGCGTCGGGCCGAGCATGGTGGGCTTCATCTGCCCGACATGCACTGACAATAAGATGGGCGCAGCCTACGCGCATGCGCTTGAGCTTCTTTTTCGTGGTCTTGTTGTGCCTGTTGTGTCCCGTGTTGTGCCCCTCGGTGCTTCCTTGGTTCTCTTATTTCTGTGGTCTGTTGATGTTTGCGATGAGCGACCGTTGTTGAAGGTCATGCCATTCATTGGAGGATGACAAGCATAACAAGTCAAACTACCAGCAACAGCAGCAGTAACAGTAGCAGCTTCATGCCTTAGGGTTCCGGCTACACGGTTTTGGTTGTTCTCCGTGGTGCATGGTGCATGGTGGTAGTCGTTTTTGGTGTGTTGTGACTGGTAGAAAGTCGAGCAGTAAAAGTCTATGTTGGTGAAATAATTCGGGAGAGCGTGATGAGCTTGGTGTTCCTGGCATGCGGTGAATATTAAATTGCGTAGTGCTTTCTCCGCAGCTCATCATGGTTGTTCCCTATGATGGCTCCGTGGCACATAGTCATCTTCGTTCAATGTGTTCCACACTACTGGGCGTATTTTGTCATTTATTTGTTGGTGGCGGGAGTTTTCTGTCAATGCCCATTGACGCCTCGGGTTAGAGTGATTGTTCTCGTTGATGTCTCCGTGGCACATGGCCGCCCTCGTTCATGCGTTCCAGTCTGGGCGCATTTTGTCCAATTTTGTTAGTGTGGGAGGTTTCTGTCAATTTCAATACCAATTGACGCCTTAGGTTGGAGTGATGTTGATAGGCGCGGTTATGCACGTCGCTTAAGAATTTAGGTCATTTTAAGGGCACCGCTGGTAATTGCGATATCGGGGGCTGTGAGGGACAACCGTTGATGAGGTCAACCGTTCCACGCTTTTTCTCCGAGCATAAATAAAAGCGCGGCAGGAAAAGCGACACGCGTGGTACAGTAGCCCGAAAATTGCCACATGTTTTGCACCGGGTATTTTTCTCCTCTAGAAGTGCGGGGTGGAGCAGCTACGCAGCGTCGATTTTGTCAAATATTACACTCGGTTTCACTAGTAATATATACCTGGTATATGTTACTGTTACTGTACAAAGAGGAGTGGCAGTAAAAGTCGTAGTTGTGGGTTAGTAACTAAAGCAAATGCGCCATGAAATTTTCATGATACTGACTCGTGCCATGGTAGGTAGAGAGAAGGCATTTTTTTTTTAGTGGAACTTTTTTTTTTCCGTCTGACGGGGCTCCTCGATCTATAACCAACCGTGGAAATGATATTCTTCTTGTGTTTTTATCCCGGTGTTTCTCGTGCCTAGGCACGGCTATGAGTCTGTCCACATCGATGGACACTTCTCAGTGTACGTACTACTCGAAAAACAGTTGTTGAGTGAGGTTTGTAGCAGTTCTAATGACGCCCCCTTGAAAACCATGGAGCACTACTACTACGCAACGTAGCCTGTGTCTTGACTAATATAAACATTATACGTACGGAGCCGCAGCTGTCCAAACTGCCCAGACCGTAGACACGCGCAACACAACCCCATCAAAGGGTTCCATGATTGACTTTCTTGTGGCGGGCTGATGATGCCGGTTTAGGTTGCCAGTTTTCAGCGTTTACGCCTAGACCATGTATGTGCTGCCTGTGCTCCACCCATGTATGTGCTGCCTGTCCGTGCTCCACGATCGATCGTGGCCTGTTTCGTCGTATCAAGAGATGTTGCCATCGTCTGGCAGTTTGTCGAAATAAGCACGTGAGTGTCTTTTGCGTCGAAGTATACTTGGTCAACGGAGCTTCTATATTCTCGAAAATGAATCACAACCCTCTAGACTATATTTCAACAGAAGAATCTGGGACGGATGCGCGCTACAATCAACAATGGAGGCAGCACGTTTGGCAGATATGTTTTCTGCATGACGGGACTCCTTAGCTCGTCGGAACGCCACACCATGAACATGTGTATAGTTTTTTGTATGTTGTACTAAGCGCCATATGTTAAATTAATAGGTGAGGACACAGAGTGCCCCCTGCAGGTCTGCCAATTGGGTAGGTCCTCGGAGAGTACTCACTTTCGTTCCTTCGTAGAGATGTAGCTTTATTCGTTTCCACCAGAGCCCGGGATAGCTTCTGAGATCGGAGGCGCGTGCCTCCGATCTAATTCCTAACTTCCCCGAATATAAACCGCCAACCTTATCATACGAAACCCATCCAAATGATCTCAAATTCGGATACCTACAGGCCTTTCGAGGCCGTATCTTAACACTAGCCCACCCTGATGAGTCGCATATGCAGAAATATGGGAGATTCGAGGAAACTCCGGTTCTACGAACTAGACCATGAGTCGAAGATGCGGCTCCTCAAACCCCACTCCCACACCTCTAACCGTCTGGCTATGGAGCCAGGAACACGCGAAGAAAAGCAGTAGAAAGAAAAGCAGACCCTACAGCAAGGCAATAGTCACCCATCAAAAACTTGCCGCATGCCGCCGGCGTGGCGGGGGGGCAGAAAAGGCTCTAGAACCTGCCGCATGCCGCCGGTGTGGCGGGGGGGGGGGGGCAGGAAAGGCTCTACGGTAAACCAACCACAGAAAAGGTACTATGGCGAGGCGAGCCCTCGTCGATATGGAGGGGAACACAGGCGCTAACACAAGGGAGAAGTCATGCGAAAAACCTCCCGCGGGCCATCGGCAAGGCGGGGGGTTAGACGAGGAAACGACGAATACCCGGGATGGAAGATGTCAACACCTACAGCCCCGCTAGGGGAGGAAGTGTTTAGACAAAAAAAATCAGAACAAATACAACACACAAAACATAAAAGATGACACACAGACCCGTACACTGGTCGCCCCCCGGCTCTGGGCTGAGGAGGGCGTCGGCAGGGCGAATTTGAATGATGACAAAAAGACGACAGCCCTGCGCCTCAGATAGCGGCGTTTTACCCGAACCCTGACCCGGCACTGAGTAGGGGGTTCGGCAGGACAGAAAAGAAAAAAAATGGAAAGAACCGCCCCAAAACTCGATGAAGACCCTCAGAACACTACGAACGACCCAAAGACAAAGACGCAAAACTCATACCTCAAAAAATGAAGAACTATCGAGAAACGGTGGTGGCTTGGAAGTCAACTGGCCACGGCCGCGCCTCGAGATTCGTCTACGTTACGTTGGATTCCCCGAGGAAACGCACTGGCGATGTGAACTTGCAAGCACCAAGAGCCTCGTACGGCTCCCGTTGAAGTCGTGTAGCGCGCCGGGGGAAGAGGGAGTTTAATCGGTCCCGGGTCGTCCAGAAAGCGGACCAGGTATACCTTGTCCTCGGTAGTGCTCGCGCTGATTTTTCCTAGCCACCATAAACCATCGTCTCCCTTGTACCAAAAGTGGGCTCCCTTAGGAAGTACGGTGTCGTGGTAGCGACGGAGCCAATCGGTGCGGGAAACACAGGCGTAGCCCGGCGCTAGGAAACGTTCCCCGTTGTTGCGGGAGAGCTCACGCTGTGCCGCCCCGATCCGCATTCGGCGGTAAAGGCGGTTGGTTTGGCGGTGCTGGTCCGGGGTTCCGGCCCAATAACGCAAGATGTGGGAGCGGGAGAGGTGAAGGTCCATTTCCCGCTCCCAGGACGGTTCGGAGAGTCCCGCCCAATGCGTCTTGTATAGCACCGCGATGACGCCACCTCGCCCCCGTACCGACTGATGACCAGTGATCTGCTCCACCTCCAGCCGTTGGAGGGGAGTCGAAACGTCGTCTTGAGTGACGTGGTACGGCGGGGACTTCTTGGAAAACTTGTTGAGCACATACTGTGTCAGCCCCGCCGGTAGGTATTTGGGCATGTCCCCGCTGTCGTGGGGGTTGGCACAGGGTTTGCAGCGCTCAATAGCCACACGCCGACGAGCGTCCGAACCAGGCAGGTCGGAAGGGAGATCCAAATAAAGGAGGTTGCTCCCGAGCGGCGAGCCGTCCGGGGTCTCGGCGGCGGAGCAGGGACCGACGGCCAGGACCTTGTATGGGCCCGTCCAGTTAAGCGCGAGTTTGGCCTTGAGTACCTTGGCGTCGGTATTCGCTTTCACACCCTGGCGGATGGTAGAGGCAGAATTGTATACCCATGCCCAACCACCCACGGTGAAGTTAGGTGCTGGACGCAGCGCGTCAGCGAGGGAAGAATTTCTGCGGTTAACACGGGAAACGGTGAGGGCGTGGTGTGCGCGGACAATGTCGTTCGCGCGCTTTTGCCGGTCGGTGGCCAAATCGCAATAGGCCAGGTGGTCACGGGCGAGACTCTGGTGTCCCACGACACCTTTGCGGTCGAAAATCGTCAGGGGGAGCCGTGGGAGTCTGCCCATGTGGACCTCGTTGGGCGCCAAACCCGTCGCCGCGCTGACAGAGTTGTTGTAAGCGAATTCGACGTGGGGCAGATGCGAGTCCCAGTCGTCTTGTCGCTCGTTGACGACCATAGCCAGCATTTGTGCCATAGTGTGATTTACCCGCTCAACGCCCCCGTTACAGTTGGGATGGTAGGAGCTTGTATCATGCTTGTGTACACCTAATAACTGATATACAGCTTGTGAAAGCTTGGAGCAGAACTGCAGTCCGTTGTCCGAGAGTATGGTGCGCGGGCACCCCTACAAGGGTATGTATTGGTTCACCAGGATATTGGCTGTACCTTCCGCGGTGAACTCAGCGGCAGTGACGGGGAACATGTCGGCCCGACGACTGAAGCGATCGGTGAACAGCAGGATGTAGGTGTTGCCTCGTGGTGTGACCGGAAGGGGGCCGAAGTAGTCAACACTGACGGCGATACCTGGACCTTCCGGCAGAGGCATTGTGATGATGGGCCAGCGGACAGTCAGCCGTGGGGTTATCCGCGCTTGGCACTTCAAGCAGTGGCGAAGCCACCACCGGGTACACACACTCATGCCAATCCACCAATAAAAACGCTCCAGCATGCGCAACGTGCGCGTGGTGCCAAGGTGGCAGGAGGCCGTCGAGTGGCAAGCTTGCATGATCCAAGGGCGCATGAGCAGGGGAACGTAGATGCGAACTGGCTCGTCGTTTAGCAAAGCAAGCAGCTCGCCCCACAGAGTTCGGTTTGTCGGAGCTTGTTGGCGGTAGTGTCGGGTTACGGACGAGTAGGACGATGTCGTCGTCGGTTGTATGTAGTCGACCCTTACCCGCCAGCTCCTGGATGTCTGAGAGGGAGGGACGCTTGTGCAAGAGGTAGCACGCCAAAAAGTCGGGCGGCAGGACCGATTGCCGGCCGATAGAAACGTAACGCATCATGGCGTGGCACGTCGGCTCAGCGTGCTGCTCTCGCTTCCAATCGTAATGCGAATAACGCGCGACGGAATCAGCGAAACGCAATTCAGCAGCGTTGCGAAGGGCGTCCGCCCTTGTATATGCGGTCGGCGTGCCACCAGGAGAAGGCGTGAGCCGTAAGAGAGGAGTTCCCATATAGGCTCTGCGAGGTCGCGGTCGGACGGCAGTGGCACCGTGCGGACCGGCGAGTCGACAAGAGCAGGGGTCGCGGCGGCGACGGGGTCGGCTGCGGCCGTGGAACTCGCGACGGGGTTGTACTTCGTCCGCAAGATGGCCGAGGGGCCCCGCCGGGCCCGAATCCATAATCTACAGCGGGAGTGCATTACCCGTTGTTATCGCTGTTCGTCGGCGCGTCGTCGACGACGGAGGGGCTGGAGTGCCAAGCATGGCGGAGACGGACACAGTCGAACCGGTGGTCGCGGCGGGGGCCGTCTCCTGTAAAGAACTCCGGGATAGATAAGTCGGCTGTGCGATGGGCGTCGCTGCAGCCAGGGCTTCTGCGGAGCCCGTGCCGCCCTCGATGGGTATGGCAAAGACCGAAGCGAAAACAGTGTCGGCGGCAGGTGAAATCGACCCGCGGCCGGTACAGCCTTCGGTAGTGGCGACGGAGGCAGAAACACGAGCGACGAATCTCCCCGGGGAAACAGAAAGGCCGTCAATCCTTATACGTGGCTCGTGTTTGCGAAAATCGTGAAACGCGGTAGAGGTGAGAGGGAGCCCACCCAAGGCAGCATGTTCAGTGCGGGGCACGAGCCCACCCAAGACAGTGCTTTCGGCGAGGGGTTCGAGTCCACCCAAAGCAGTGCTTTCCGTGTGGGGCACGAGCCCACCCAAGACAGTGCTTTTGGCGAGGGGCGCGAGTCCACCCGAACCGACTCCTGGGATCGGCGAGGGGGGAGCGCGCAGCCCGCGGGTCCGTAGGAGGTAGATACCGCTATCTCCAACGGGGTTGAGGCTTGTCAACCCCACGAGGTTGAATTTTTTCAAGCCACTGCGGTCGTACTCCGTAGCGGGCTCTGGAAAACGGGCCGGAAAAATCGGCGATGCCCTTGGCGCTGCCTTTGCGGTACTCGAGTGTGCAATCGAACGCGGTGACGAACTCAAGCTACCGCTGGACTCGTGCATTGAGGGTCCCCACTTTGCCAATGCTCTCTTATGTATTGTGGCCGGAGGATATGCGGAACTTTGTTCCCCTCAGTATCCTCGGAGGTGTTTGGGAACCCAAGCAATGCTGCCGGTCCCCAAATCTATAGGAGTCCAGTGCCTCTCCGAGTCGAGCGTTGCTCGACTGATAAACGCGATTTTCATAGTGAACAAAACGTCGTCCAGCGTCACAGTACCCTCGACGAAACAGGGGCAGTGTTCTGACATCGCAAGGTCAGGGCCGACGCTAGAAGCTATCTCCACAACTTCACGGCTTTTCATTGGCCAACGCGCCCGAGAAATAGGTCGGAAACGCCGAAGGGGAAGCTTTGCGAGCGCTGGCCGCTGTGAACGGTCTGGTTGCGGCGCGGACGACATTTCTTGGTTCTTGCACTCGCAGTGCAGGTGCGGAACCGACTAGGGGAGGCCGGGTGCGCCGACCCGGTCTCATTGTCGCAAATAGCTGCGCGAACGGCAGAAAGGGCCTCACCGAGCAAGTTTTCCTCTCCCCTGGCATGGGCTGTTGGCCCTGGGACCATCAGCCCGGAGACCAACGCCCCACACTGGGTTCAGAGGGCAGGATTCAGCCAGAAGCTTGTTGTCAGAGCTCAAAAGGTGACTTTTTTTTTTTTTTTTTTTTTTTTTTTGTGGCTGAATTCTGCGTGAATTTGGCGTAGGTGCCAGGTGACACGGCGTTTTGCTTCTCCCTGTCCCCAACAGCGGAGTCAAAGTTGTGCACGCCTCGACCGATGCGTTTGCGTGTGCTTGGACGAGGCGACGACATAATGAGCCCCACTGCTCGATGGTCTTGCAAAAACTTGGTCTTTTCGGCCATCATGTCCTGCTCCGCGCAAGAATATGATACGTCGTCCACGGCAAACGACGAAGGGGACCAGGGTGGAAAATAGGATGGGAGCTGCCAGAATAACACCACTTGGCTGTGGAGTATTCGAGAGAAGGGTCAAAATCCGTGTTGAAATTTGGGCCTGCAATGTCCCCGTCCAGGAACACCAGGCCTCGGGAGCACGACGCGAATCCGAACCCGTGGTATCTCGCCTCGGGTCTTTCTTCGCTCGTTGGCGGAAAAGCGCGAGAATCCGCTCTAACTGCGCCCGAAAAATGGCAAAAACCGACGGCGCCAACCCGTCGGTAGCCTCGTTCGGCATTTGTGGGTCTGCAATGTCCCCTTTTGGGAACACCAGTCCTCGGCTACTTGGGCGTGTAATGTCCCCTTGCGGGAGCACCAGGCCTCAGGAGCAACATGCGAGTCCGAACCTGGGGTTTCTCGCCTCGGGTCCTCCTCACTCGCTGGCGGAAACTCGTAAGAAGCCGCCCTCATTGCACCCGAAAACGAGTCCAACACCGACGGTGCCAACCCGTCGGTAGCCTAGTTCGGCATTTGGGTCTGCAATGTCCCCGTCTGGGAACACCAGTCCTCGGCTCTTTGGCCTGTAATGTCCCCTTGCGGGGGCACCAGGCCTCGGGAGCAACATGCGAGTCCGAACCTGGGGTTTCTCGCCTCGGGTCCTCCTCACTCGCTGGCGGAAACTCGTAAGAAGCCGCCCTCATTACACCCGAAAAAGAGTCCAACACCGACGGTGCCAACCCGTCGGTAGCCTCTTTGGGCATTTGGGTCTGTAATGTCCCCGTCTGGGAACACCAGTCCTCGGCTCTTTGGGCCTGTAGTGTCCCCCTCAGGAACACCAGGCCTCGGGAGCACGACGCGAGTCCGAACCCACGGTTTCTCGCGTCGTGGCCTCTTCGCTTTTTGGCGTATAATCGCAAGAAAACTGCTCCAACTGCGCCCAAAGGGGCAGGGGCTCTGAGCTGTTTCTGCTTGACGAGAGGCGCGATTCTTCCGTAAATTTACGGGAATAGCGTCCAGCTGATCAGGCTGGAGGCCGTGGAGTCACCACTGGCCCGTCGCGCAGTGTCGGATCTTCTTCCTGTGCCACTGGGGCAGACGTAGCCTGAAACACGTGGGTTAGCGTGTTAAAAGACGAAGCAGGGTCCGTAAACCCTGTGGGCGTCTTCTGGAGCGGGGCTCGGGCAAGGCAATAATATTTTTACCCGAGGAGGCTCTCTTCCGTTATGTCTCTTGGAGAAGGGAGACGAGGTAGCTAATCTTGTCGACTCCTCCTTGATGGAAAAAAGGACAGAGCGCCCGCTCTTATCGCGAGCAAACACTGGATCGAGCCTCGCAAAAGATCTCGGTGTTTTAGTGTTGGCCTTCCCACACCTCAAATCGACCGCCACCTCGTGGTCAGAAAAAGTGTTTCGAGGGTCGACCGTCCCACACCTCAAACCGACCGCCACCGCCTGGTCAGGGAGAGGGGGGGATGCACACATACGCGTAAAAAAGGCGACGCGCCGTCGCTGCAGCTATATTGTTGCGCGGCGCGTACCTAGAGGGGGAGCGCGCAAAGCGCAGGCTCCCGTGCCATGGTTGATGGGGGCGGCGTTTGGAGCGCGTACCCCCATTGCTGAGTTTATGCCGCGGCTGAGGGAAACGGCGCTGGAAGCGCGGTTCCCGTTGCCGAACTCAGACCATGACCGAGGGGAACGTCGCTGAAAGCGCGCGTTCTCGCCGTCGAAAAAGAAAGAAAAGAAAAAAAATTACCTGGCTGGAGGAAACCACGCTTGAAGCGCTAGTTTCCGCCGCCGGTACTACGCCGTGAGAATCGTCCGCAGACGGCGTAGGAGCCCGTAGGCTCTTGACAGAGGCAATCTGTGCTGCGTTTCTGGACAGGCTAGCAACAGAACACGAGCATTTCCTGAAACCAAAATAGGTACCCCCCGACAGTGTTGTCGACGGTGCCGTACCGCCGTCGAGCTGTCAATTGCCGTTACGGAATGTGCCAGGTTGGCGCGCACATTTATTTTCGCCCGGGTTGTGGGCTGCTCCAAAGCGCATTCGAGAAGCGGGAGCGGGGGCAGAAGAGGCGGGCGAGCGCAGGATACCATGGTGATCCGACGTGTATGTGGTATCGTTGTAACAGTTTACCTGGCCCTGATCCTGAAAGATGGCGACGATTTTTCTTGTGGTTGTTTGGGCGAGAGGATTTGTCGTCTCGGCGGTAGCAGACCATGCGTGTTTGTCAACGTCGGTGTGCGTCATCGTCGCCAAGTTGGCCTAGTTCAGGGTTCAAGCAGCCACTCGCAGTAATATAAGGATGCCTACAATGCTTGAAGGAATGGTTGTCTTCGTGGCAGTTGAGGCAAAGCCCCCGGTTTTCTCGGAGGGCATCAGCGCGAGGTGAAAGGAGGCCGCTCCAAAGGGGAGGGTCGACTGTCTTAAACGAGGCCTTGACGGCGAAACCTTCTGCATAATGATGCTCTTCTAGTGGCCAGCAGTTCGATGTGTGGTCAAGCCAAGGGTCAGATGAATCATCGATGGGCATGACAGTTGAATGATGGCTCGATCCCGTCTGCCACGAAAGCGACTGGGACGGCACTCGGCCCTGGCCGCGCCCATGATCGGCGGGCCGGGGCCCCGACAGGGCGCATGACCGCGCTCCCGTCTAGGAAACAGGGAGAGAAAAAATGTTTCGCCGTTGACGGCAGGTGTCTTCTTAGTCACTAAAAGACCGCCACATAGCATCCAACGAGATGTACGGCCGCGGGTTCGTTGCCTTCGAACCAGGGTACAACGCAGGCAGGAGAGCCGGAAATTGCTCATTCGCCGCCACCCGAACCACCTCCAAACACCACATCCGTCCCCGGAGACAAAACACGCTCACTCCCCGTAGCGGTCGGCATGAGTACGCGAAACTCCCGACTGAAATCAGAAAAAGGCATGCCGTTACACATTCCAAAAGTATGCAACGTAGTGTAGCCCTCCTCCGTATCAACCCCGTCGAAGTGCGTGATCAGCAGACGCAACAGGAGGGTGAACGCCTCAGGCCCAGATGCTCCTCCTGCCATGGTTTTTGACACTTTTTGCCTGCTACCACGACCACCTCCGTGTGGTCCGTGCTCGAGGACCAAGACGAGCGGGAGGACGTTGACGAGCTGTCCCACGCTGAACGTCCTCTCGCGCCATTCCTCTGCCAGAGCTGCGGCCAACTGCCCCGGTTGTTGGACCGAAATTGCCCCCTCGGCGGCGCCCTCAGGCACACCAGCACCCGATGCGCTGTCACCCCCGCGGCGGCGGTGGTGGTCGCCACCCCCACCATTTTTGCTGCCACCCCCACGGTTGCGGTCCCCGCGGTCGCGACTGTCGCGACATTTTCGCCGGTTTCGTTCTGCCAACTCTTTCTCTGGGGTCCGGCCAAAAGACAGGGTCGGGGTCCTCGTCGTGGGCTATCAGCAGGGCCTTGACGAGGGCAAGGGTCGGGGCGGCTCTCGTCTGTCTAGCACAGGGCGTACAATCCACGCGAGCCCAGGCCGCTTCCATTGAGGACATCCGCTTGCCGCGACGCCGGCCTCTCTGACGGGAGGAGGGCGCAGGCCGTTTCCACCACCGCGGGTCGCCAACGCTGAGGAGAAGTCTACCCGCGTTGCAGACGCCATGCACGCGACGATGCCCTTGAAGAGGGCGTCGTTCCCGGGTCGTGGTCGCTGGGATGCGACACCCTGCGGGCGCGACGAAGGCAAGGGTCCGCGTTAGCTCCCGCCACAGACGACGCAACTGATTGAGCGAGGGCTTGTTGCGCCCTCTTCGCAACCAGGGACGACTCCCGCGCAGCGGTCTTCGCCTGTTCGATATCTTCGTCAAACCGACGTCGGCGTGCTATCGTCTGGTTGACGTCGTCGAGCGCCCGCTGGGCCCGCGCCGCCGCGTATGCCAAGACCAAGGGGGCGGCATGGGTGCCCCGGTCCCGGGAGCTCTGGGAGTGGCGCTCTGTCGAGCGCGGAGAGCCCAGGTGGCGGCGGTGGTGCCCTGTCGAGCGCGGGGGGGGGGCAGCTGGTAGCGCTCCCCCGGGGCTGGCGAGAGCTGGCGTCGAGACGCCCCCGAGTCCGGTGGGGGTTGGTCCGTCTTCTTCTCAGCGCGAACCAGCGAATCGACCCGCTTGGTTGGTGGGAACGGGTGGAGGTATGGTGCTCCGTCTTCTGTCTCGTCACCGGAACCCGCCACCGATGGTTCCCCCCGTCTCGAGTCGCGGCATCTCGAGCGAGCTCTCCCTGTCTCGTGGGCATCCAGGTTGGGGTGCGTGGAAGACCTCAGCCAGCCCCGAGTAGCCCCCATCGTCACTGGTGGACATGGTGCCTAGGTGCAGTGAAGGGGGGGGGGGGGGGATAGGAACGACGCGTGAAGAAGCTATGGAGACAGATAAATTGTTGTGGTGTTCCTGCTCCAAGTAGCGGTATATCTGTGTTTCAGCAAACAGCAACAATATGGGCCTTGACTCCATCCAGCCTCAGTGATGGTAGCAGCCACGTCAACTAGCCGTATAAGAGGAGTACAGCAGTAACAAGGTACCAATCATCATAACCGCAACATAAGAGCAGCGCCCAGTCTGACCGTAGGGTATATGGGTAACGCCCGCACGAACCGCGGCACAAGGAGCCAAAACTGGGCAGCACTGACCCCAACCGCAGTGCAGGGGGTGCAACACAGTAAGGGTACGTCTACAGCCATCGCACTTAAACAGGCATCATTCGACCTAGGCTAGGGGAGGTAGCACAGGAGAGCGTCGCCCAAAACGCCCACGCTCATCGGACCAAAACGGGCAGCATTTACCCTAGTTGTAGTGTAGGGGTTATCATAAAAAGGGTTCGCCCAACACGCCGACGCTCATCGCACCAAAACGGGCAGCATTTACCCTAGGTGTAGTGTAGGGGTGGAGCACAGTGTAAGATCGCCCAACACGCTGACACTCATCGCACCAAAACGGGCAGCATTTACCCTAGGTGTAGTGTAGGGGGGGGAGCACAGTGAAAGGTCACCCAACACGCTGACACTCGTCGCACCAAAACAGGCAGCATTTACCCTAGGTGTAGTGTAGGGGTGGAAGCACAGTGAAAGATCGCCCAACACGCTGACACTCATCGCACCAAAACGGGCAGCATTTACCCTAGGTGTAGTGTAGGGGGGGGAGCACAGTGTAAGATCGCCCAACACGCTGACACTCATCGCACCAAAACGGGCAGCATTTACCCTAGGTGTAGTGTAGGGGTGGAAGCACAGTGTAAGATCGCCCAACACGCTGACACTCATCGCACCAAAACGGGCAGCATTTACCCTAGGTGTAGTGTAGGGGGGGGGAGCACAGTGTAAGATCGCCCAACACGCTGACACTCATCGCACCAAAACGGGCAGCATTTACCCTAGGTGTAGTGTAGGGGGGGGAGCACAGTGAAAGATCGCCCAACACGCTGACACTCGTCGCACCAAAACGGGCAGCATTTAACCTAGGTGTAGTGTAGGGGTGGAAGCACAGTGTAAGATCGCCCAACACGCTGACACTCATCGCACCAAAACGGGCAGCATTTACCCTAGGTGTAGTGTAGGGGGGGGAGCACAGTGTAAGATCACCCAACACGCTGACACTCGTCGGCACCAAAACAGGCAGCATTTACCCTAGGTGTAGTGTAGGGGTGGAAGCACAGTGAAAGATCGCCCAACACGCTGACACTCATCGCACCAAAACGGGCAGCATTTACCCTAGGTGTAGTGTAGGGGGGGGAGCACAGTGTAAGATCGCCCAACACGCTGACACTCATCGCACCAAAACGGGCAGCATTTACCCTAGGTGTAGTGTAGGGGGGGGGAGCACAGTGTAAGATCGCCCAACACGCTGACACTCATCGCACCAAAACGGGCAGCATTTAACCTAGGTGTAGTGTAGGGGTGGAAGCACAGTGTAAGATCGCCCAACACGCTGACACTCATCGCACCAAAACGGGCAGCATTTACCCTAGGTGTAGTGTAGGGGTGGAAGCACAGTGAAAGATCGCCCAACACGCTGACACTCATCGCACCAAAACGGGCAGCATTTACTCTAGGTGTAGTGTAGGGGGGGAAGCACAGTGAAAGATCGCCCAACACGCAGACACTCATCGCACCAAAACGGGCAGCATTTACCCTAGGTGTAGTGTAGGGGGGGGAACACAGTGAAAGATCGCGCAGCCAACCGTATAAAAATGGGCAGCATCTGCCCCCACAGTAGTGTAGTGGGGGGTAGGACAGTATGCGTTCGCGCACCAACCGTATATTAAAAATAAAAACGGGCAGTATAACCCCCCCAACGAAGTAGTTTCCCCCGACCGCACTAAAGGGGGACGGTCGCGCCTGCAGTAGTGCTGATTGCTGCAGTATCACTGCTGTGTTAACAGGTAACGGTAATTTCAACCGCACCAAGATGGGTAGTGTAGTACCAACACCAGCTGTAGAAAAATGTGCACGCCCACAGTCAAATAGAAAGGCTGTTTGCCCCCAAAAGGACCGCATTAAACGGGCTGTTCTCCACTGCACTAGTAAAAACTGTGAAGCGCAGTATCTCCGCGAACTGTGTAGTAAGCGCTCTGTAACGGGCAGTAGCTGTCCGAACATGTGCAGAGAAGAAGAAGAAAAAAAAAAAAATCCAGCGTAGACCCTAGCAATATCGTGAAGGGCAGCACATGTACGGGCAGGAAGACGGCCTAACGCCCGTACAGCTGAAAAAAATCCGTACCCGCTCCCACCGATAAAGGGACAGTTACGTTGACAGCAGTGCGGAGTGCCGCACGGTCACAGCTGTGCATACACAGAAAGTGGTATTCCCCGCGTACCCATGAATGGGAGAATATAGGGCATCGCACACACCAACAGTAGTCTTGCCCAAAAAAAAGCCAGCACAGAGTTTCAGCGTTCACTAGGTTCAAGTTCTAGTCACGGAGGGGCCAGGACGAAAAAAAAACAACCTCTCGAATCGAACTTGCAAGGAGCACTCGCACAGCAGTGGGGGGTGTCAGAGCTGCGGTGCTGTAACTGTGGACGCTGGGGCAGTGAAGGGTCGAGCTATGTGGTGTATGAGCAGGAGCAAAGTAGGCGGCTTGGCTGCTGTACAGTGACTTCTACAGCAGAGAATCCGGCGGTATATGGCAGGCATTGACAGCGAGCCCATTGTGCTGCACTGTAGTTGGCACCTCTGCAAAAATGATGGTGGTTGAAGCTACGCGACGGACAGCAGTAGTGGAACGCTGTTGATCGAGAAAGATCGGAGAGGGGTCCGAGGTGCCAAATTCGTAGCTTGTACTAATTTCGGCAGAAAGGGGGCACCAGGGCAGCTGCTTGTTCGACGCGCAAGAATGATCGACGTACATACTGAAACCCATATGATAACGCGTGTACTGGAAAATTCGCCAAACGAAAAAGCTCAAACATTCCACGAGCACCGCCTGTTTCTTCCCAGGTAGATCACAAAGGAAGGAGCCCCGACATGAGCTCCTAGAGCACGGTGCCCGTAGTCCAAGGGGGTCCCGCGAAGGACGGTCTGGCACCGACAGCAAGGATGTGCTGGGCGATGGGCTCTCTCAGCGAGCGAAGTCCCCTTCGAATGTCATTCGAAGGGTTGGTCCCAGTATGCTTGTCCGTGGCATGTCGTGCATATGCCTCCGAGCCCCAAAGCGCGAAAAAAAAAAGTACGAGTCGATGGCCGATCTTGGGGCTTGTGCTGGCAACTCGCGGATGTGCTGTGCAACATGCTGGCAGAGCGCGGAGCAAACAAGTCTGATGGGTGGGGCTCGGGCAGTTCCACTGCTGAGTGGTCTATGACCAGCTGGCGGTGAACTGATGCGGCCAAAGGCCGGGACGAGGGGTGTGCTCCGAAGAGCAGTGTCGTCCGCCCGTACTCGGAAAGTGTCCTCTGTGTGGTGCGTGCCCAGCAACCAACAGGAGGGACCAAAATTCGAGACGAGGAATGTGCTCCGCAGAGCAGTGTCGTCCGCACGTACTTGGAAGGTGTCGTCCGTGTGGTACGTGCGCGGCGACCAACAGGAGGGGCCCCTGCCATCTCACTGCTGTTGTGGTCGCCGTTGTAGGAGGAAGGGCGCTCCCTCCATTGAGAAGCCACCCGAGAAGGAACAGGGGTTGTGGGCTCGATGGAAAGCAAAAGCAAAATCGCTACGAAAAAAAAATCGGAGAAACCGGAAGAACGCTGCCACAATAGCACATCAAGCTCGACGACGCCACTTGTTAAATTAATAGGTGAGGACACAGAGTGCCCCCTGCAGGTCTGCCAATTGGGTAGGTCCTCGGAGAGTACTCACTTTCGTTCCTTCGTAGAGATGTAGCTTTATTCGTTTCCACCAGAGCCCGGGATAGCTTCTGAGATCGGAGGCGCGTGCCTCCGATCTAATTCCTAACTTCCCCGAATATAAACCGCCAACCTTATCATACGAAACCCATCCAAATGATCTCAAATTCGGATACCTACAGGCCTTTCGAGGCCGTATCTTAACACATACACGACAAAAAATAATATACTTCGACGTAATTAAAAATAATAGACTACATACAAATAACCAAAGATCAAAATCAACTCCTTTTTTTGGTTGATTACCATCCTTAGCCATAGCATCCGCTGTTCGTTTCCTTGATTCTCGTTACCCCCTATATGCATCACTAGCCTACAGCAGCAAATACTACTACTACTGCTGCTGCTGTAGTCTGTGGCCTAGGTGTCCTGTACTATTCTGTGTAAATCTTGCCAAAATTGAGCTGGGGAGGTAAAGGAACGGACTAGAGAACATCATTACAGGACACACCTACTACTATCTGAAATATGTACCGGTATCGGGGTACATACTGTCCGTTCGTTGTACACTGATATAGATAGCTATAGCCCTTCCCCCAAAGGGCCATCTGCACTATCTGCATTTTTGGTGGAAGCTCGTGAAAGCTTCTGTGGAAGCATGGAAGCTTCGATGGAAGCGTCCACGCTTCCATGCCGTTGGAGCTTCCGTGGTAAGTTACATCCAAGGACGTTTTGCGTGGAAGCTTCCAGGGAATTTGCTTCCACGGAAGCTTCCTTGAAAGATTCCACGGAAGCTTCCACGAAAGCAACTTCCACGGAAGCTTCCATGAAAGCTTCCACGAAAGTTACTTCCACAGAAGCTTCCATGAAAGCTTCCACGAAAGTTACTTCCACGGAAACGTCCACGGAAGCTTTCGTGGAAGTAATCCCTTTCACGGAAGCCTTCCACGGAAGCTTTCACGGACGCTTTCACGGAAGCTTCCACGAAATGTTTCGTTGAAGTAAATTGCTTTCACGGAAGCTGCCGTGGAAGTAAACTTGCTTCCACGAGTCTTCCGTGAAAGCTTTCACGGAAGCTTTCACGGAAGTTTTCACGGAAGCTTTCGTGGAAGTAAATTGCTTTCACGGAAGCTTTCACGGAGACGTAAATTTGCTTCTGCCTAAGCTTTCAAACTGGAATAAATAAAAGAGCAATGGCCGAAAATCGGGTACACCCGATCGACCGATAGCCGTTTTTGGGCACCCCTTGAACACACAGTCCCACAACGACTCAGGACGACATCTCATTGGTCGAAACCACATCGCATCCGAACGCAGCCGCATGTCCATCGGGTGCGCACCCGATTATGGCTGAACAAGTCCCCGAAATGTACTCGACTCACATACAAGCCACCCGACTATGGCCGGACTACCCGACCACCAGCCCACACGCACACACGCACGCGCAGCGGGCGCGAAATCGCGCCACGTCACGAGGCGGGGTATTGTTTGTTCTTTCGTCTCGTAGCTCTTTTTCCGGAGCTCTTTTTTTGTGGATAATGAAATCGCAGTTAGCACCCCTACACACAAGGCACAGAAGCGCATCTATGCAGACGGTTTAGACGTAGATTACAGACTACCTGGGCACGGACACGGCCCGAGAAGGGCTAAGGATTCAGATGCTCCTTTCCAAATGGCGCAGGGAGATATGTTCGTGGCGTGGCGGCCCGAGAAATGTATTGCCGCCACCTGTCACATCACACCCCGAGAAATGATTTGATCAAATGATTTGAGTCCAATGATTTCCTAGGTCTCGCTAAGACGTGCCCTGCAGGGACGCCGTTTTCAGGAAAAGCTCTGTGGGTCGTGATTGTACTTCTCTTACATGGGAATTAGTTTTGCAGTGTGGCCAACATCCAGCAGTCCTGTACACAGCAGTGCTTCATGTTATGTGTGGAGTCTCTCATGTATATTCGTGCACATGTTGCGTTGTGTTGCCAATTTTGTGTGTACTCGACTGTCGCTGGTAGCCGTTGTCGCACATCACTACTGCTGTGGCTGTGGTTGGGCGCGCCGGCGTGAGCGGAGCAAGGTCTCACAAGCCACAAAAAAGAGCTCCGGAAAAAAAGCTACGAGACGAAAGAACAAACAACGAAAGAACAAACAACGCCCCGCCTCGTGACGTGGCGCGAGTTCGCGCCCGCTGCGCGTGCCTGCGTGCGTGTGGGCTGGTGGTCAAGTAGTCCGGTCATAATCGGGTGGCTTGTATGCGAGTCGGGTACGTTTCGGGGACTTGTTCAGCCATAATCGGGTGCACCCGATGGACATGCGGCTGCGTTCGGATGCGGTGTGGTTTCGACCAATGAGATGTCGTCCTAAGTCGTTGTGGGACTGTGTGTTCAAGGGGTACCCGCTCACGGCTATCGGTCGATCGGGTGTACCCGATTTTCGGCCATTGCTCTAAATAAAATTCGATGAATTTTTTTACGGAAGCTTTCACGGAAGCTTTCACGGAAGCTTTCGTGGAAGTGAAATGCTTTCACCGAAGCTTTCGCGGAAGTAAATTTGTTTCCACAAAAGCTTTCACGGAACCTAGCCCTAACCCTAACCCTAACCCTAACCCCTAATCCCTAACCCCTAACCCTTCGTGGAAGCTTTCGTGGAAGCTTTCGTGGAAGCTTTCGTGGAAGCTTCGTGGAAGCTTTTGTGGAAGCGTTCTGCCGAAGCTTTCAAACTGGAGTAAATTTTCTTCCACGAAAGTTTTCACGAACGAACGCTTTCACGGACGCTTTCACGGAAGCTTTCACGGAACCTGACCGTAACCCCAACCCTAGCCCCAACACCTAACCCTTCGTGAAAGCTTCCGTGGAAGCTTCCGTGGAAGCTTTCGTGGAAGCTACTTCCATGGAAGCTTTCGTGGAAGCTTCCGTGGAAGCTTTAGTGGAAGCTCCCGTGAAAGTGACTTCCGTGGAAGCTTCCGCTACTTCCATGGAAGCTTCCGTGGAAGCTTTCGTGGAAGCTTCTTCCATGGAAGCTTTCGCGAAAGCTTCCGTGGAAGCTTAAGCTTTTTTTTGCGTGGAAGCTTCCAGATGTCTGCCATGAAAACTTCCACGGAAGCTTCCACCGCTTCCATAGCATCCATGTAAGCTTCCACTGAAGCTTTTGTAAGCTTCCACCCAAAAAGCAAGTAGCGCAGGTGACCGCCCCGAAACCATCGATTTTCTTTAGCGAACGTTTCGTGGATGCTCGACGCGAAGAAAGGTGCTATTGAAAAAATGTACGTACACATTCCTCATGTTGTTAGCAAAGAAATATCGAGCAGTGGCGTCGGGGTGGCAAGGGGCACCGTGATTCGGGGGAGATATACTGTAAACGGGAGCTGGTTTCAAAACCGGCGATTTCGTGAAATAAAACTTGGGAGGGGATACCGTAGAACGACGTTGTAGCAGGAAGAAAGAATAAGGAAATGTGGGCGTGCAGTGCTCGATTTCTTGACCAGGAAAGGGCGCGGCTTCTACACTACGTTTTTGTTCCCGTCCCATGTATTATCCTCGCACTTCCTCTCGCGCTCCCTCCCAATAGCAACTCAGATCCGGGGTCAAATGGCGGGCCCTCCTCCCCCTCTCCCCAATACGGTATGTGCCTTCATTTTTATCGCGAGAACAATGCAGTACTTCGAAGTATTTCTTCCGTCGTCGACTCGCGTCGCATTTTGCTCTATCATATACTCTTGTAAGTCACGAACTACTCTCATATACATACTGTAACTAACTGCTACTAAGAACAAGGTTTCTAAGACTCACGCCTCGCGCTCTACAGAGTAAGCGAGTGCAAGACTTTGGTAGCGATATAGGGGCTGACGCCGTGGTAAACAGCATGCATGCGTTAATGGTACGTTTCGCGTGATACCGACGTTGGTTCACGAGCGCGGATGAATGCGTAGACGCTTAATTTATCCGAAACAATCTTGACGCCGAAAAAAAAATCCTCCAATAGCAACGAACGACGACTATGTCCGCGTACCCACAATCATCACTGTAACCCGCCCCCCCTTAAAAATTCCGGCCTCCCCCGCCGCAGTCATACAACTACCACAGGGTGTACATAATTAACTGGTGCATTCCACATCCATCCGTCAGATTTTGTACCCCTCAAAAACGGCCTTCTAATGGTGTCCGTGCACAGATTGATTAGCATCACCCCGCTGACCCCGGTGCAAGCTAATTCTGGCGGAAGTCGCGAACCTACATCCTTAACGAGGACACAACCCAGCACTACGTACGATCGAAGTATCACGCACAGGTTGCAAAGATGATCAGAGCTCGGACGAAATGTTCGATCTCACATAAAAAAAGCTGATGTTGTTGTTGTTGTTGTTGTTATATTGTAGTAATTAGTGCATTTCGATTTTGTACACAGTACCTGGACAGAAGTTCCTCTGAATGACCCCGTTACTACTGACCAGAAGGCAAGGGGAATCCAATGCATACGGCGACGCTATACTGCAGACAATAATACTTGGAATTCTCCATGTATGTGAAGGAAGCTGTGCACGGGTTCAATACTGAGCGGCCTGCTGTGAGTGGCTGTTAGTACCGCGGTGAACATGTAGTTGCTCAGTGGTTACCCTAGAGAAGAAGTTGGCGGAACGATAAGCGAAAGGTCTTGCAAGGTTTAGACCGAAACGATACTTCATACCATACGAACATATTTACTGTTTTTACAATATTACTACTGTACCCGGTGCACAGCAGTGTCTATTACACTACTACACCTGAAATATTAAAATATGTTCACTAGATAAACCATATTCTACGCAAATATAATACAGGAGTGTGGCAGCTAAAACATTGTAGCTTTTCGGTCCAACAACGGTTTCCGATTTTTCCTTTCAATTCGCCATCATCTTCGTTATATTGCATTATGAATCCGGCGCTCTTGTTAATTAAGTCGTTTGTCCCCATACCCGTGCGTGGTCAGTGCGGTCCCGAAGGAATTCGTAGTAATGGAATTAGAGGGTATTAGTCAATTTGACCACTATTAATACTTACTTGCTAAAACAGGTTGACCTAATGCTGACTCAAACTAAGCCATGTACATTATATCACTCTCCTCTTCTTAAAACACGGCGGGACAGCCGGTCGGCCCGATACACGGGCGGACGTGTCAATATCCAAGCGGTTCCAGTTCCTGGGGATACCGGGGAGAGCATGTTTGAAGTGCGAGGTAAGCTGCCACACACCTGTATTAAATCTTTAATAACCATATTGATCTATGGAACCTGGTCTCTCACGGGGTCCCGAAGTCGAAGTGGTGAGGGTGGTCCCGGAGGTCTGGTACTCGTCGCGGATGGTCGGTAGTCGGAGCGGAGAGGTCGTCGCAGAGCTGAAGTCGAAGCGGAGAGGGCGTCGCGGTGCTGAGGTCCCTTGACGATCGTTCTCAACAGCGAACGCGACTGATAACCTTTCTTTCTTATATGTAGCAAGGAGATGCTAAGCCAGAGCTAGAGTGACGGTGGGCATATGCCCTTCGTCATGCGGCGGGATCATCTTTCGGTGGCTGACCTTCCGGGGACGGGTCAACGCCGTCTATGACGGGTGACGCCGTTTGCGACCCGGGATCGTGTATTGCCTGACCGGTGACGTGTCCTCTCGCGCATGCGTGTACGCGATCTACGATAGGTATCTACGACCCTGTCTTCCACATCACCCCCCTCTGTATTCGCTGCAAGCCCATCTTAGCTAAGGATGGTTTTGTAGCGGTCATCGGGAGGATGACAATTTTTGGAAACGGGGTGTCGATTTATCGGATCGAGACACAGCAGCTGTTATATGCGTGCATCCACTCCTTATAACTGACGTGTTTAGCAAACACGGGTGTGAAACACCGGGCCAGCGAAGATGTTTACATTTTCGAGCTTACATGCTGACAGCGTGTACTGGAGTTGTATGGGGTTTCCAAATATTATCTCAACGCACGTATTCCGTGTGGCCACACGTACTGGTGCGCCCCTCGTGGTTGCTGTTCTGGGAACCACGGGCAGCGAAATTGTTTAGTGATTTCTCTTTTGTGGGCGGGTCCGCCTAGATATTTTCACTCGGAGTCAGCTCAGTTAATCTAGGTGAATCAACGTGTGACTTCGTTTTAGGTGGGGTGGAGTCGCGTGAAGCTCCTTTCCCTGTGTGTTTAGTGTTCGAACAATTTTGTTTGTGGCTAGACGGTGGTGTTGCTGTTTTGTCCCGTTTGGAACGGAGTGCCGGGCACGGGCGTGAATTGTCACGCTTCTTACAGCCTCTCTCCGTTGGGTACAACAATTTTCTTAACGTCTCCTTGCCCCCGGCTATTCCCACCGGAATGCCGGGTAGAGTGCCCGTCAGATCATGGTTGACACGAGTATGTACTGCCATGCCTGCTGGTGCTACTCTCATCACCGTTGTTGACTCTTGTGCTTACAGCTGAGTCAACTGTGTTAGCCAGCTCGTTCGTTATTCGGTTACGCCGCGGAGCATCTGAGAATCTATTTTGCGCTGTCTCAGTTCGTGCTCGTCCCTGCCTACTATACGCTTCCGTTTCCCGAGAGAAGGGAGGGGGGGCGGAGCAGGTGAGGTTATCGCGAGTTGCAAACCCTTTTGGGCTCGGTATGCGGCGATCAATTCGTGACATTGGGGTATTTCGTCCGCGCGATACTCGAGGTCGGATTCAGGGCCGTAACCTCGGAGTCTTAGGCGGTACTTGTAGTTGTGGGGGCTTGGTCTGCCAGGTCCCCTTTTATGATCTACTACCCTGTCTACGAAGTAGGACTCAATTTTGGGTTGAGCCGCGTCTGGATGGTCCAACTCGGGTAAGGGAATGGGCTTCCCTAAATTCAATTCCGCCAGCTTCTCAAATTGAGGTGCGGGTGGTGTTTCCCGTTGATGGTAGGGCTTTATATGGGCTAGGTGGACTGACACTTCTCGGGTGTCGTTCGTGAGTCGTACTCTATACACCACTGGTGATAATTGTGAGCAGACGACATACGGTCCTCGCCATGGTAATAGCAGCTTTGGGTTGGGCCCATCCGAATCCTGGTACGGTCTGTACACGAGTACTTCCTGTCCAGGTTTGGACACCGGGTACGGTTTAAGTTTGCTATTTTGTTCTGCCTGCTTGTCTGCACGCTCGGTTAAGTTTCGGCGTGCGAGCTCAAAGGCGATTTGCAAATTGTCCCGTGTGTTTTGTGCGAGTTCGTCGGTGTCTGCTGTTCTTCCTACATGAGGAATACCGAGGATTATATCGACTGGGAGTCGGGGTTGTCGTCCGAACATTAAGAAGAATGGTGTCTCATGCATCGTTGCACTAAAGCTAGTGTTGTGCGCTAGCTGTACGAACGGTAAGAGAGTGGCCCAGTTGCTTTGATCGATTGCACTGTGCATTGCTAGCATGCTGTGCATCGTTGAGGTGTACCCGTTCGGACACTGAATTACCCTGCGGCCGGTACGGCGTTGTGCGGGTCTTTTTGTATCCGAGTATTTGTTGCAGCTGGTATATCACCTTATTCTCGAATTCGGGGCCTTGATCACTATGCAAGGTTTCTGGTGGGCCGAAAATGCTGATTATTCTCTCGATTATGGCATTGGCTACTGTTTCGGCCGTTTTATTACGTACCGGCAGCAGTGCCGCAAACCTCGTCAGGTGGTCCATCATGGAGAGAACGTATTTGCATTCGATCCCTGCGGCTGAAGTTGATACCGATTTGTACTCTACTAAGTCAACCGATATTCGTTGAAATGGCCGCTCGACAGGTAAATGGCCTGTCGGGAGCTTGGGTCTGTTGTGTGCTGTTTTTCGTCGTTGACAAGCTTGGCATTTTTCGCACCACTCTCGTACGTCGCGGCTGATGGTGGGCCACCAATATTTCTGGCGGATTTTTTCATAAGTCGGGCGAGATGCGAGGTGTCCTCCGGATAGAACGTGATCGTGGTAGGCGTGCAGAATTAATCCAACAAGGGCCTCCGGTACTACGAGTTGATCGCGGAAGGTGCTTCGTTTTCGAAGATATCCCGGAAGGTACGATTTAAACAACAGCCCGTCCTGCACTGAATAGTAAGACATGGTTGTTTTCGTTTCTTTTTCGGGTAATGGTGCGTCCGCGTGCTGTATGTAATCGATGTACCGCCCGTACTCTACCCTTTGTGCTGAGCGGAGTTTTTCTTGATCGACGGACATGAAAACATTTGTCGCGCTCACGAATACTGATTTCACACTAAAGAGCTCTTTATCGCTGCGTACTGGTTCTAGGTTATCCAGTTTGTCGGCTGAGATCTGATACGGTCGGGGGACACGAGCTGTTTGTAGCTTGGGGTCATCTGGTACATTGCGGCAAATGGGCGCGAGGGACGGCACAGCTACTTCTTGCTGGTGCTCGAACGCAAACATTCGTGAAAGCGTGTCCGGTACGACGTGCAGTTTGCCTGGTTTGTGTTGGACGGTGAAGTCAAAAGACTGTAATGCTATTGCCCAGCGTGTTAACATGTTCGATGTATCTTGCATTGAGTATAGGTATCGCAGGGCCGCGTGATCTGTCACACACACAAAATGTCGTCCCCATAAATAAGGTCGCCAGTGCTGGATGGCCAAGACCACAGCATAACATTCTTTGAGCGTAGCGGAGTAGTGGCGCTGGCTGTCGTTGAAGCGTTGACTAAAGTATGCGATTATAACGAGGTCATCGTCTTTCTGCTGGGCGAGGAAGGCACCTGCACCTGCTTCTGAAGCGTCAACGTGTATCGCAAAGTCTTTAGAAAAATCGGGAAATTGAAGTACGGGCGCCTGAGTGAGTAATTGTTTCACTGTTGCGTACGCCTGATCGTGTTCTGGTCTCCAACGTTTAGCGACTTCTTTGGCGGCCTCTTTTTTCGTGAGGGCTACCAGGGGTGCTATGATACCGGCTAAGTTAGGTATAAACTTGCGTACAAAGTTAACCATTCCTAGCACTGACCGCAACTCCTTTATGGTTTTAGGCGTCGGCAAGTCAACTATAGCTTTACGCGATCCTCACCGATCCGAATACCGTCGGCCGTCAGTATGTGTCCTAAGTATTTAACTTCTCGGGGGCCAAACTGTACTTTCGATGGTTTGAGGGTGAGGCCGGCTGCTTGCAAGGCTTTGAACATATTTTCGAGTAGCTGTAAGTGGCCTGTCCAGGTAGATGAACAAGATATACAGTCGTCCATATAAACCAAGAGCCCACTTTTTGGACCAAAATGTGCAAAAGCTAGTGACGTGATTCGCGAGAACAGAAACGGCGCGTTAGCTATACCGAACGGTAGGCGTTTGAAAACCCACTTTCCGTTCTGCGTGACAAAAGCAGTTTTATCTTGTTCGCTCTCTGCTACTGGTATTTGGTGGTAAGCATTTTGTACGTCACACACAGTTATATAACGTGCTCCTCCGACCGTGTCAAGGTGGCTTTCTAAGTTAGGCATAGGCCACGATTTTTTTATCAGATTCTTATTTATGGTCGACCTGTAATCTACGCAGAACCGTGGAGTGCCGTCTGATTTTGCGACAATAGTTACTGCGGAACCCCAGGGACTAGGGCGCTGTTCAATGATTCCTTCTTGTTCCATCTGGTTCACGCACTTGTCGATAGTTTCCTGTACGCGAGGGTTTGCACGGTACGGAGTTCTATTTACAGGCCGTGTTCCTGGTTCAAGAGGAAACGTTGCTTCGGCCAGGGTACATTTACCTAGCTCTTGAGGCGACAAGGAAAAAACGCTGCGATATTTCGTGCATAGAGTCAGTACTTGTTCGCATTCGGCAGGTGTAAACGTGGTTTTATCAAATGCTCGAGTAAGTGCTGCACGAAGCTCGTTACGCGTGGATTCCGTTGTCTTGCTGTCTGTTTGAATTGCACTGGTCGTTTTGTTCAGGGCTACCGATACGGGCGCAATGTGGCCTAGTAAGGTATTGCGTTTCAAGTATACGTATTGGTGGGACGGGTTCGCGATCTGGACTACTGCTGTTTTATCAGCGGCCGACCAGTGACTCACTGTACGAGCAGCTATCATATTTTGAAAAGCTTCAGGTACGGCGGACGATTCGATGTCTTCGAACGTGACGATGAGTGGTTCAATGAGTGCAGCAGTGGTTTCTGTGGGTGCTGTCCCTGACACTACTTGTACTGCCATCTCACTCTCGGGGGGGATGCAGCATTTGTGTCGCAACAAGACAGGCACCGACTCTACATCAGTGTTAACTGTGACCACGGAGCACTGAGCTGTCGCAGTGTTCTCGGGGCGCGCTGTAAAGTCTACTCTACGATGAGATGCTTTGATCGTCACTTGAGAGGTTTTGAATGACAATTGCTCTGTACTCCAGTCGAGGACACCTCCGAAGGCGCCCATGATGGTGTTATCGAGTAGCATAATGTCTGGCCCTAAAGAGGGCAATACGAGCGCTTCGACTGGTAGGGTAATATCTCCTAGCGTAAGTTGAAAGCGTACATATTCTTAAATTTTGAGAGGCGACCCATCAGCACTGCTGAGGTTGATCGCTCCCGGGGGCACTGCAAAAATTTGAGTGTCTTTCATTGTGGGATGTGTCTGTACAAAGTGAACAGATATGCATGGTACATCGGTCGCGGTGTCAATCGTGACATTGTGCGCCGGATAATCATTAACTCTGGCGTTTACTCGTACGCGCTTTGACGTAGAGCTGAGAGCTGTGGGATATCTGGGATACCCACTCATGGCAGACGCGTGGAAAGCATCAAAGTGCGTTTCCCGGTTAGCGTTGCATGATAATAAAACATGATGTTTAATTTTCTCATTTAATTTGCGGGACGCAGCAGAAACATACAACGCTTGTGATACCATGGAAGGTGAAAACGTATCATTCCGACGTTGACTACTCTTCTCGACTCTGCTTGCTGCTTCTACGGCTGGTCCAACTCCACGCGGTACTGCTAGAACACTCGGAACCTGCTGCTTATTTTCTAAGTCTGTTACAGTATTCGACTGGTTGTCTGCATGTACTTGTTTCGCATGGGTACTCGCCAGAGGGGTGGAGCTCTTTGTTCGGCCACACTTATCCCTCCTCTTACTACTAGGTCTACCGGCACTTGCCACGGCTACGCTAGCTGATCGTGCTATCGTTTCTACCGCGGGTTTGGTGATCCTAGTTTGCCTACTCCCCGAACCGGTTTGAGGTAACCGGCGCGGGCCCCCTCACGGTTTTTTGGTGACTACTATGCCGTCCCGTTCGTGCATTTTTGCTAGCCTGCAGTCCGGGCGCGAGTGCGAGTTGCGATGGCGACACATCGGGTAGTCGCATGCGTCGCTCGACGCTACTTTAGACTTCCTGCTTCTACCCGCCTCGCTACTCGGTGACCTGCCTCGCTTGTCGGATGGGCCGTACGTGGCCGGTTCGAAGGTCACTCGGCGTTCCCGGCCTCGCGCCGCCGTCAGGTTGGACGTGATGGCTTTTTCGAGTTTGGCCATCGACGTCATCAGCTGTCGGTTGGGTCCAGGGGATGTGCCGGAGACAGCCGAAGCATACGTGGTCGGGGAGGGGGTTGGGGCCGCGCGTAAGGCGTTGGTCTCATGTTTCTTGGCGCGAGTTCGTGAGGCTTGGTACGTGAGGGAGGGGTCTTCGCGGATAAGTTCTAGACGTACGTGCGGAACTAGGCCGGCTTCGAAGGATGCCATGAGCGATGTTTGCCATGCATGTTGGTATGGCGAGACGTTGACAGGAGCGGTTCGTTTTGCTTCGGCTAGGAGGCGCGCGTATGCTTGAGTTACACGCAGTCCTTAAGAGTCGACGGATTCACTACTGCCTTGCTTTAGGGTAGAGACGGTGCGAGCGAGGAGGACGATGCGGTTCACGGGGCTAAACAGATTTGTGAAAGCATCCACCCACTCCTTCCAGTTGCGTGGTGCTCTGACGTCTCCCGCTTCCGTGGTCAGTTGGGCAAGATCTTTGTCTGTGCGCCACTCTAACGTACCACACTGGATTTGGTTCATGGTGCTAGCTGCGTGGTCGGCTACTAAGTATGCCAGGTATCTCACGGCGTGGCGATCGATAACCGAGTCCGAGGCGCCGTCAGGGACGTGCAAGCGAATGTGAGCGTGAAAGAGCGCCATGATTTCGGGCACATCTTCAGTTGGCAACCCGTGCAACTTGACCGAAGCGGGCATATCCGATTTTTTTATCGAAAATTTTGGGTCTTCGTTGTGGTTGTGGGTTGGGCTCGGGGGTGCTACAGCAGAGGTTATACGTGCTGTGCGAGGTGCTTCTACAGCAGAGGTTGTACGTGCTGTCAGGGGGTTTGTGGGCAGTGCTTCTACAGCAGAGGTGTTACGTGCTGTCAGAGGGTTTGCGGGCAGTGCTTCTACAGCAGAGGTATTACGTGCTGTTGGGGGGTCTGGTTGAGATAGGTCAGGGTGAGAGGTACGGCTACTGTCAGAGCTACTCGACTGCTGTTGTATAGGCGTAGCAAGAGTCGTGGAGTGTTGCACGCGTTCAAAAACAACGTCGAGGTTTTGCTGCGGCTGTGGTACTTCTCTCACCTCATCGACCTTCTCGTCGGAAGGCCCACTCACAGGCTTCCGGCTGTCCGGCAGCACCATCTCCAAGACCCACGCCGGCGGCGTGGTGCCGTCGAGCATGCATTTCTTAAGAAACGCGGCGGTCTCGACGCGGACGGGGTCGTGGCTCGGGAGGGCGCTTGGCGCGGCAAGGATGTCCTCTGCTAGGCTCGAGCCCTCCTCAACGGCTGATGATACAGGCGTCGTGCTCGGCGCACCAGCCTCATCTGCAGCGTCCCGCTGCTCCTCGTCGTCTACGGCCGGTCCGCCCTGGTCGGTGGGGGCGAGGGCCGCAAAAGAGTTCCCCGCCAGTGCGGGAGTCGGTTCCTCCGGAGAGGGCGATGCCTTGCGGGCTTTCCCGCGGCTCTTTTTTGAGCGAGCTCCTGAGCGTGGCATGTTCTGTTTCTATTTTTTTTTCCGACAACAACTTTATATAGGGTATTATATAGGTTGTTCCGACGGTGGTCACCACTATGGAACCTGGTCTCTCACGGGGTCCCGAAGTCGAAGTGGTGAGGGTGGTCCCGGAGGTCTGGTACTCGTCGCGGATGGTCGGTAGTCGGAGCGGAGAGGTCGTCGCAGAGCTGAAGTCGAAGCGGAGAGGGCGTCGCGGTGCTGAGGTCCCTTGACGATCGTTCTCAACAGCGAACGCGACTGATAACCTTTCTTTCTTATATGTAGCAAGGAGATGCTAAGCCAGAGCTAGAGTGACGGTGGGCATATGCCCTTCGTCATGCGGCGGGATCATCTTTCGGTGGCTGACCTTCCGGGGACGGGTCAACGCCGTCTATGACGGGTGACGCCGTTTGCGACCCGGGATCGTGTATTGCCTGACCGGTGACGTGTCCTCTCGCGCATGCGTGTACGCGATCTACGATAGGTATCTACGACCCTGTCTTCCACAGATCGCCATATATATATCTATATATATTATTACATGATTAACGAAATTGAAAAATATGTTGCCCGGTATCCTCAAGCAATGAAATCGCGCTGATATTGACACGTCCGCCCGTATATCCGGCCGACCGGCTATCCCGCCGTTTCAGGGGGGGGGGGGGGTTATAAGGCTTAGCTGGGGTAAGCAGTGAGATTAATATAGGTTAACCGCCAAACTAAACCTTACAACAACAGCAGACTACGTAAAATAGCTCGTTTCCTTGCCATTATTGTAGAATGCACTGCTATTAATAGTAAGTGTACTGTACTGCCGGGCGGGCCACCGAACGTCTGGCCCAAACCCTACGACATGACCTCGCCGTTTTTCGATCCAACGAAGACTCCACCGAAGCCTCCCCGCGGCAGTTTGAACTGTATACCATACTACTGTGGGCCCCCATGCGCCACACAACGCGGGCGAGTGGTACCTGGGGTTCCTCGTAGCAGCCGGACGCTCATGGTCATGTTGCCCGTGGAGGAGGAAAATATGAGCTCGGAGCCCCGCGCTGCCCGTATGCGTGAGGCCTAAAGCCGAAAGGGGTGTGGGGGGGTAGGGAAACAGCTGTTCATGAAGACTGCAAGAAGGAGACGGCAGACAGGATGGCAAGGGAACTGGCCGAGTAATAGTAGGTATTATTATGTGGAACCTATCTACGTAGTCTACAACCTCAACAAGAAAACAAACTACTACTACTACGTACATATTGCAAGTACCTTATGTTTAAATTTTCTTGTGGATTTTGCCTGGTCCACCCCCCTCGAGGGTGCACAGTGTCAGCCGATAACGAGGTGCCACAATACCGCCACCGGAGTATGCAGGTTGTTGATGAACCGCTGCTCCCCTTTTTTCATCCCTGTGTTGTTCCTTTCTTCGTCCCTTTATTTGTTTGTTTGTATACTCCGAAGTAGTACGAATGTATATCTATTTGCAAAATGTAGTCTAGACTAGACTTTGGTCTATATATTTGTGTTTTCTCTTCTTTGCTTTTTGCCCCTCCTGTTTCATTTTGGGTACGCTTGAGGGCTATGGCTATGGCACAGCCTATGACGTCGGTATGGAAACCGCCGCCGAAGACACTGCTGAACGAAGCAGAGAACGAACCAGGCAGCAACATGTGCTTCTAACCCTCTTCTAGTTGTTGGATTCGGAACCCAGTGCGGGTGCTGTGCTCCGACGCCGGCTGTGGGGTGTGATGTCAACTGCCTTCTTCCCGTTTTTTCTTTGGGTGTAGTTAGCTTCGTTTTGTCCAATTGGGTACGAGAGGGCGATCGATCTCTTCCTCCTACTACAGTCAGTACGTGTCATAGGTAGTAATACACAGAGGGTCATTCGATCCCAATATGGTTGCTGCCGCCGACGTTGGTTGGGGTGGCTTCATCTGCTTTGTTGCTAGATACTTTCTGGCTGTTGTGCTTTCAGTAGATTGGTTATGGGTCTTTGGCTCTTGCTATTAGTAAAAAGTATGCACTCTATGTCAACCATTTCTCGAAAAAGCGGCAAGATACATACACTGATGATGATTAAAAATCGATAATTAATAGTTTGTTGCTGGCTGGCGGTTTTGCGCCTTTTTTTATTTTCCCGGCGCGTTCTATTTCCCTCTTTGTTTCTACAAGTATTAACAGTCGTTCTTCCGTGCTACGTTTTTCTTCGTTCTCGTTTTGTTGCTTTCCTTTGTTTCTTTTTCTTTTGCCTTTTTATTGCACGTGCATACATACCCCGTAAGGTATCCTGGTTTGAAAATGTTTTTGCTCATGTATTCATGCGGCTCATTGCATGGCCAAATCAGCTTGCTGTATTGCAACGTGTATCTCTCTGCCCACGTAATTTGTGACCACAGAGCTCTCGTTTCTCTTTTATCTAGGAGGTATCGGCACGGACACTGGTTGACAATAATGGCAGGCGCCTTTGCCAGAGCTTTGTTCAACAAATCGTACCAAATAAAAAAAGGGCAATTGTTTTTCACTTTCTTTTTAGACTAGAGTTTTTTTTGTGTTTTTTTGTGTTTTATTTATATTTTTCGTCAAATCGCGAAAGGCGTCGACCCACCATAACTCTAACCCCTAACCCTAACCCTTGGGCAACACCTAACCCTAACCCTAGCCCCAACCCTAACCCAGGCTGGGGCTCCCACCCGAGCGCGGCCTCGCCGCACGGTTTGGAAAAACTGATCAAAATGTGCGGACCACCCTCAAACATCGAAATATATTTGGTACTTTACCCGGGGTATGATTTGTGAGGTGAGAACATCGCAAAGGCTACTACTACTGCTGCAACGATGTAGTCTATGCTGGATGTGTAGATGGGTGGAAATGTCAGTGTAGTGTGAAGAACACACACTGGCTGGCTGCAATTATTCGTTTGTAGTGTAATCTGTACTCAATTTTTCAATGTTTTGCTCACATCATCCCTTCCATTAGTATCCCGAGACTTTCTTCAGATATGCTTCATTTCTCTGTTTCCCTCCCTAGCCTTACTTAGCTCAGACCCGGGGTCACTGAGCGGGCTCTTCTCTCCCCTCTCCAATACATACAGCATATATATGCACCGTTATATTGATATTCAACAAGAATTCTGCTGCCCTTTCTTTCCCCGCTCACGCTCGTCGATTTGCGCCTGCTGACCCGCGCTGATGGGAACTATGAGCGGTTATTATCAAAATTAAAATACACTCGACCAGCTGTGAGATCGAAAGTTTTGTCGAAACTCATATTTGCAAGCTGTGTGTGATACTCCGATCGCGCATATTACGGGTTTTGTGTCCTCATTAAGGATATAGGTCGGCGACTCCCCTTGCAACTACAGTGTAGCTATCAGGGTCAACAGGGTGATGTTAGGCAGTCTGTGCGCGGAAACTATAAAACCCGTTTCTGAAGGGGACAAAATCTGACAGCTGTGGAAGGAAATGCATCAGTTTATCAAGTGAATCCTATAAGACGAATACCCGGTGAGGGGAGGGCGGAGTTTTTAAGGACGTGGGGGCCTGATTTTGATCTAAAGGGAGCGGGAGGGGGAGAGTGCGGGGAGGGGACGGGTAGGGCAGGTCAATTTGTGCGTGGAAGCTATAAATATTTCTTGTGGCGGAGGGGGGGGAATGTGGCGGGGGGGGGCGGGGGGCGGGGGGGAAGGGCTTTGGGTCGCATAGATGTAGGGGTTTGCTATACGCGTGGTGCTAGGTCTAGGCAATGGTGCGGGTGGTGGGGAAGGAGGGGGCGTTGGGGGCGGGGGTGGGTGGGAATTGCAGCAGCGGCATAGACGGCTCTAAAACGATATCGAGGCGATATCTAGCGCGTGGAAGTGTTTATTACTCTGGCGGATTTCGATATTACTAGGTGGGGCGTTTGAACAAAAAAAAGCGAGGGAAAAAAAAAAGGGGGGGGGGCGGGGGGGGGGTGGGGGGTGGGCGGGAAGGGTTTTCAAGAGGTTTAGGTGACATACAATAATAAAATACACTCCAGCTATGAGATCAAGGATTTGGTCGACACTGATGTTCGCAACATTTTGTGTGATCCTCCGATCGCGCGTATTAATCACATATGTAGGGGCTTGCTATACGCGCGGTGCTGGGTCTCGGCGGTCGTGCGGGGTGTAGGTAAGGAGGGGGCGTTGGAGGGGGGAAGGGGGGATGAATGAAAGCTACGTCATGGATGGCTAGAAAGATAACGACGTGATATCAATTGCTTAGAAGTGCTTATTACTCCATCTAGCCGATTTCGATTGCAAGTGGGGCGTTTGGACGAACTGGGCGGGGAACAAAGGGGGGGCGGAGATGAGTTGGAGCTACGGCATGGATGGCTCGATGGAAAATGTTGAGGAATTAGTGGGGTATTAGTCCGTTTGACCACTTGCGAAAGGTTAACCTATAGCTTACCCAAACTAAGCCTTATAACACTCTCCCCCCCTTAAACAGCGGGATAGCAGGTCGGCCGGATACACGGGCGGACCTGTCATTTACCCAAGCCGTTTCATTTCCTGGGGATACCAGGGAGAGTGTTTTTCAAGTTCGACATGGATGGGGAAAGTCTGAAAAGTTTATTATTGTGGATGGTGGGGATCGAACCCACGACCCAAAAACCCATGGTCTGTCGACGACGCCATTTGTTAAGGTATTAGGGGGGTAGGAGTCCGTTTGACCACTTACTTGCGAAAGGTTAGCCTATAGCTTACCCAAACTAAGCCTGCCGTCGACGCCACATGTGAAATTAAAGGGTGGAGGACACAGAGTGCCCCCTGCAGGTCTGCCAATTGAGCAGGTCCTCGGAGAGTACTCACTTTCGTTCCTTCGTAGAGATGTGGCTTTATTCGTTTCCACCAGAGCCCGGGATAGCTTCTGAGATCGGAGGCGCGTTCCTCCGATCTAATTCCTAACTTCCCCGAATATAAACCGCCAATCTAATCATACGAAACCCATCCAAATGATCTCAAATTCGGATACCTACAGGCCTTTCGAGGCCGTATCTTGACAAAAATGAGATGATATCAGCTGGCTGGTAGTGTTTACTACTCTGGCAGATTTTGATTTCAGGTGGGGCGTTTGAACGAGAGGGATCGGGGGGGGGGGGGGGGGCGGGGCGGCGAGCATTTCAATATGTGCGCGGAAACTATAAACCCTTGAAGGGGATGAATCTGACGGTTGCAGCAAGAAGACACCCCTTTATATCACGCGCCTGGGGTAATTTTTATTTTCGTAGAAGGTTTGGTCTTGCATGTAGTGTGCAACCCAGTTCTTAGGTGTAGTGAACTTCATACTTTGTTATTGCACATGGGAATATTTCAATCGATAGGTACAATCATGCAGATACCACATATTTTCTGCCATCGCTAATTATAAGAAAGATACACGTATTATTGCCAAATACAACAGGCGAGGTGATGTGTGGTCATGCAATGTCACCGCCATTGAGAACGAAAGCGAGATGCGAATCGTTATTGTTTTGAACGGAACGCTTAGTGTACACGCGCTCAATTACGTTACTTCCTTAGTCATAATTCGCTTGGCATAGGTTGGGAGGCGATCATGCAGACGGTATCTAAAGAATACCTTACGTAATAAGTTGGTAGTGCGGTTTACCGCAATTTTAGCATATATATCTGTCTGTATCTCCTTTTCACAATATTTTTGTCTCACATATACTATATGTTGACCCTGGTACAAGCTAGTTCTAAGGGGGAGTCACGGACTTGAATCGAGACACGCATCCAAAAAGAGGCGCGATTGGAGTATACCAAACACAGCTTCCAAAGATGAGTTCAACGAAATATTATAAAAATTAAAATACACCCCAGCTGTGAGATCGAAGATTTCGTCGAAACTCATCTTTGCAAGCTGTGTGTGATACTCCGATCGCGCGCATTACGAGTTGTGTGTCCTCATTAAGGATATAGGTCGGCGACTCCCCTTACAACTACAGTGTAGCTATCAGGGTCAACAGGATGATTTTAGTCAGTCTGTGCGCGGAAACTATAAAACCCGTTTCTGAGGGGGACAAAATCTGACAGCTGTGAAGGGAAAGGGGGGCCTGGTTTTGATCAAAAGCGAGCGGGTTTGGAGGGGGGCGGGGGGGGGGGGGGGGGGGAAAGGGGCAATTTGTGCATGTAAGCTATAAATCCTTTCGAGGGGATAAATCTGACGGTTTTGGCACCAGTATATTATTGGGGGCGGGGGGGGGGGGGGGGGGGGGGGTTGGGGCGGGGGGGGGGGGGGGGGGGGGGGGGGGGGCAGCTCAATATGTGCCTGGAAACTATACATTATTTTGAGGGGATAAATGTGACATTTTTGGAAATAATACATCAGTTTATCATGTATATCCTGGGGTAATTCGTACAATCCGTGAGTAAAGAGAGGGTGGAGTGTTCGAGGGGGTGGGGTTGGGATGGGTTGGGGGGGGAGGGTGGGAGGTGGAGGCGGGGGGGGGGGGGGGGGGACGGCTTTAGGTGAGGGGTTTGTTTTACGTGTGGTGCTAGGTCTAGGCGAAGGTGCGGGTGATGGGGAAGAAGGGGGCGTTCGAGGCGGGGGGGGGGAACACAGCGGCATGGATGGCTCTTGAAAGATAATGAGGTGATATCCTGTGCGTGAAGTGTTTATTAATGTGGTGGATTTCGATATTTGGTGGGGCGTTTGAGTAAGGGAGAGCAAGAGGGGGGGGGGGAGGGGGGGGGGGGGATTTTCAGGAGGTTTAGGTCACAAATAATATTCAAATACACTTCGGCTGTGAGATCAAAGATATGCATCAGCTTGTTATACGCGTGGTGCTAGGTCTAGGCGATCGTGCAGGTGGTCGGGAAAGAGGGGGCGTTGGAGCGGGGGGGGAGGGGGGGGGGGGGGGGGGAACACAGCGGCATGGGTGGCTCTCGAAAGATAATGAGGTAATATCTTGTGCGTTAAGTGTTTATTAATGTGGCGGATTTCGATATTTGGTGGTGGGGCGTTTGAGTAAGGGAGAGCAAGAGGGGGGGGGGGGGGGGGGGGGGGGGGGGGATTTTTAGGAGGTTTAGGTCACAAATAATATTCAAATACACTTCGGCTGTGAGATCAATGATATGTAGCAGCTTGTTGTGCGCGTGGTGCTAGGTCTAGGCGATCGTGTAGGTGGTCGGAAAAGAGGGGGCGTTGGAAGGGGGGGGGGGGGGGGATATAATTGAAAACTACGTCATGGATGGTCAGAAAGATAATGACGTGATATCAACTGCGTATAGGTGTTTATTACTCAGGCCGATTTTGATTGTGAGTGTGGCGTTTGGACAGACTAGGCGGAAGGGCGGGGGGGATCGGGGGACGGAGGGGCGGGGGGGGGGAAAGGGTTGGGGTTTGTTATGAAAAAGAGGTCAGTGGAGGGGGAGGGGAGGGGGGGGGGGGGGGGGCGGGGGGCGGGACATTTCAATATGTGCGCGGAAACTATAAATTCTCAAAGGGGACAAACCTGACGATGAAGCAATAAGACATCCCTTTATACCATCTGGCTTGTAATGTTTACTATTCTAGAAGGTTTGATGTTAGATGCAGCATGCAACCCAGTGTTTAAGTGTAGTAAATAACGTGTTAAATCTTCATAGTTTGTTGTTGTATGATACATCGATCGAAAGCTAGAATATTTTATAGAATATTTGTAGGGACCATTATTTTCTGACATCGCTAATTATAAGAAAGAGATACGTATTGTCAAATGCAACAGGCGAGGTGATGTGGTCATGCACTGTTTGTCACCATCATCATACAGTTACCATTATTATCGACATCGCTAATCATACGCAAGAGATACGTATTGCCAAATACAGCATGCGAGGTGATGTATGTGGCCATGTGCTGTCTCCGTCATTGAGCATTAGAGGGAGGGATGCGAATCGTCAGTTTTAAAGGAACGCTTGGTATATGTTAAGATACGGCCTCGAAAGGCCTGTAGGTATCCGAATTTGAGATCATTTGGATGGGTTTCGTATGATAAGGCTGGCGGTTTATATTCGGGGAAGTTAGGAATTAGATCGGAGGCACGCGCCTCCGATCTCGGAAGCTATCCCGGGCTCTGGTGGAAACGAATAAAGCTACATCTCTACGAAGGAACGAAAGTGAGTACTCTCCGAAGACCTGCTCAATTGGCAGACCTGCAGGGGGCACTCTGTGTCCCCCACCTTTAATTTCACATGTGGCGTCGTCGAGCTTGATATGCTATTGTGGCAGCGTTCTTCCGGTCTCTCCGATTTTTTTTTCGTAGCGATTTTGCTTTTGCTTTCCATCGAGCCCACAACCCCTGTTCCTTCTCGGGTGGCTTCTCAATGGAGGGAGCGCCCTTCCTCCTACAACGGCGACCACAACAGCAGTGAGATGGCAGGGGCCCCTCCTGTTGGTCGCCGCGCACCTACCACACGGACGACACCTTCCAAGTACGTGCGGACGACACTGCTCTGCGGAGCACACTCCTCGTCTCGAATTTTGGTCCCTCCTGTTGGTTGCTGGGCACGCACCACACAGAGGACACTTTCCGAGTACGGGCGGACGACACTGCTCTTCGGAGCACACTCCTCGTCCCGGCCTTTGGCCGCATCAGTTCACCGCCAGCTGGTCATAGACCACTCCGCAGTGGAACTGCCCGAGCCCCACCCATCAGACTTGTTTGCTCCGCGCTCTGCCAGGATGTTGCACAGCACATCTCCGCGAGTTGCCAGCACAAGCCCCAAGATCGGCCATCGACTCGTACTTTTTTTTTTCGCGCTTTGGGGCTCGGAGGCATATGCACGACATGCCACGGACAAGCATACTGGAATCAACCCTTCGAATGACATTCGAAGGGGACTTCGCTCGCTGAGAGAGCCCATCGCCCAGCACATGCTTGCTGTCGGTGCCAGACCGTCCTTCGCGGAACCCCCTTGGACTACGGGCACCGTGCTCTAGGAGCTCATGTCGGGGCTCCTTCCTTGTGATCTACCTGGGAAGAAACAGGCGGTGCTCGTGGATTGTTTGGGCTTTTTCGTTTGGAGATTTTCCAGTACACGCGTTATCGTATGGGTTTCAGTACGTACGTCGATCATTCTGGTGCGTCGAACAAGCAGCTGCCCTTGTGCCCCCTTTCTGCCGAAATTAGTACAAGCTACGAATTTGGCACCTCGGACCCCTCTCCGATCTTTCTCGATCAACAGCGTTCCACTACTGCTGTCCGTCGCGTAGCTTCAACCACATTCATTTTTGCAGAGGTGCCAACTACAGTGCAGCACAATGGGCTCGCTGTCAATGCCTGCCATATACCGCCGGATTCTCTGCTGTAGAAGTCACTGTACAGCAGCCAAGCCGCCTACTTTGCTCCTGCTCATACACCACATAGCTCGACCCTTCACTGCCCCAGCGTCCACAGTTACAGCACCGCAGCTCTGACACCCCCCACTGCTGTGCGAGTGCTCCTTGCAAGTTCGATTCGAGAGGTTTTTTTTCGTCCTGGCCCCCCCGTGACTAGAACTTGAACCTAGTGAACGCTGAAACTCTGTGCTGGCTTTTCTGGGCATGACTGTTGGTGTGCGCGATGCACTATATTCTCCTATTCATGGGTACGCGGGGACTATAATACCACCTTCTGTGTATGCACAGCTGTGACCGTGCGGCACTCCGCGCTGCTGTCAACGTAGCTGTCCCTTTATCGTTGGGAGTGGGTACGATTTTTTTTTTTTTCAGCTGTCCGGGCGTTAGGCCGTCTTCCTGCCGGTACATGTGCTGCCCTTCACGATATTGCTAAGGTCTACGCTGGAATTTTTTTTCTTCTTCTTCTCTGCACATGCTCGGACAGCTACTGCTCGTTACAGAGCGCTTACTACACAGTTCGCGGAGATACTGCGCTTCACAGTTTTTACTAGTGCAGTGGAGAGCAACCCGTTTGATGCGGTACCTTTGGGAGCAAACAGCCTTTCTATTCGACTGTGGGCGTGCACATTTTTCTACAGCTGGTGTTGGTACTACACTACCCATCTTGGTGCGGTTGAAATTACCGTTACCTGTGAACACAGCAGTGATACTGCAGCAATCAGCACTACTGTAGGCGCGACCGTCCCCCTTCAGCGCGGTCGGGGGAAACTACTTTGTTTGGGGGGGTTATACTGCCCGTTTTTTATATACGGTTGGTGCGCGAACGAATACTGTCCTACCCCCCACTACACCACTGTGGGGGCAGATGCTGCCCGTTTTTATACGGTTAACTGCGCAATCCTTCACTGTGTTCCCCCCCTACACTACACCTAGGGTAAATGCTGCCCGTTTTGGTGCGACGAGTGTCAGCGTGTTGGGTGACTTTCCACTGTGCTCCCCCCCTACACCACACCTAGGGTAAATGCTGCCCTTTTTGGTTCGATGAGTGTCAGCGTGTTGGGCGATCTTACACTGTGCTTCCACCTCTACACTACACCTAGGTTAAATGCTGCCTGTTTTGGTGCGACGAGTGTCGGCGTGTTGGGTGACTTTCCACTGTGCTCCCCCCCTACACTACACCTAGGGTAAATGCTGCCCGTTTTGGTGCGATGAGTGTCAGCGTGTTGGGCGATCTTACACTGTGCTTCCACCTCTACACTACACCTAGGTTAAATGCCGCCTGTTTTGGTGCGACGAGTGTCAGCGTGTTGGGCGATCCTTAGCTGTGCTCCCCCCCTACACTACACCTAGGGCAAATGCTGCCCGTTTTGGTGCGATGAGTGTCAGCGTGTTGAGCGATCTTACACTGTGCTTCCACCCCTACACTACACCTAGGGTAAATGCTGCCTGTTTTGGTGCGACGAGTGTCAGCGTGTTGGGTGACCTTCCACTGTGCTCCCCCCCTACAGTACACCTAGGGTAAATGCTGCCCGTTTTGGTGCGACGAGTGTCAGCGTGTTGGGCGACCTTTCACTGTGCTCCCCCCCTACACTACACCCTAGGGTAAATGCTGCCCGTTTTGGTGCGATGAGCGTCGGCGTGTTGGGCGACCCTTAGCTGTGTTACCCCCCACGCTACACCTAGGTTAAACGCTGCCTGTTTTGGTGCGATGAGCGTCGGCGTGTTGGGCGAACCTTTATTGTGATAACCCCTACACTACACCTAGGGTAAATGCTGCCTGTTTTGGTCCGATGAGTGTGGGCGTTTTGGGCGACGCTTTCCTGTGCTACCTCCCCCCGCCTAGGTTGAATGATGCCTAAGTGCGATGGCTGCAGACGTACCCTTACTGTGTTGCACCCCCTGCACTGCGGTTAGGGTCAGTGCTGCTTAGTTTTGGCTCCTTGTACTGCGGTTCGTGCGGGCGTTACCCATATACCCTACGGTCAGACTGGGCGCTGCTCTTATGTTGCGGTTATGATGATTGGTACCTTGTTACTGCTGTACTCCTCATATACGGCTAGTTGACGTGGCTGCTACCATCACTGAGGCTGGACGGAGTCAAGGCCCATATTGTTGCTGTTTGCTGAAACACAGATATACCGCTACTTGGAGCAGGAACACCACAACAATTTATCTGTCTCCATAGCTTCTTCACGCGTCGTTCCTATCCCCCCCCCCCCCTTCACTGCACCTAGGCACCATGTCCACCAGTGACGATGGGGGCTACTCGGGGCTGGCTGAGGTCTTCCACGCACCCCAACCTGGATGCCCACGAGACAGGGAGAGCTCGCTCGAGATGCCGCGACTCGAGACGGGGGGAACCACCGGTGGCGGGTTCCGGTGACGAGACAGAAGACGGAGCACCATACCTCCACCCGTTCCCACCAACCAAGCGGGTCAATTCGCTGGTTCGCGCTGAGAAGAAGACGGACCAACCCCCACCGGGCTCGGGGGCGTCTCGACGCCAGCTCTCGCCAGCCCCGGGGGAGCGCCACCAGCTGCCCCCCCCGCGCTCGACAGGGCACCACCGCCGCCACCTGGGCTCTCCGCGCTCGACAGAGCGCCACCCCCAGAGCTCCCGGGACCGGGGCGCCCATGCCGCCCCCTTGGACTTGGCATACGCGGCGGCGCGGGCCCAGCGGGCGCTCGACGACGTCAACCAGACGATAGCACGCCGACGTCGGTTTGACGAAGATATCGAGCAGGCGAAGACCGCTGCGCGGGAGTCGTCCCTGGTTGCGAAGAGGGCGCAACAAGCCCTCGCTCAATCAGTTGCGTCGTCTGCGGCGGGAGCTAACGCGGCCCCCTTGCCTTCGTCGCGCCCGCAGGGTGTCGCATCCCAGCGACCACGACCCGGGAACGACGCCTTCTTCAAGGGCATCGTCGCGTGCTTGGCGTCTGCACCGCGGGTAGACTTCTCCTCAGCGTTGGCGACCCGCGGTGGTGGAAACGGCCTGCGCCCTCCTCCCGTCAGAGAGGCCGGCGTCGCGGCAAGCGGCCGTCCTCAATGGAAGCGGCATGGGCTCGCGTGGATTGTACGCATTATGCTAGACAGACGAGAGCCGCCCCGACCCTTGCCCTCGTCAAGGCCCTGCTGATAGCCCACGACGAGGACCCCGACCCTGTCTTTTGGCCGGACCCCGGAGAAAGAGTTGGCAGAACGAAACCGGGGAAAATGTCGCGACAATCGCGACCGCGGGGACCGCAACCGTGGGGGTGGCAGCAAAAATGGTGGGGGTGGCGACCACCACCGCCGCCGCGGGGGTGACAGCGCATCGGGTGCTGGTGTGCCTGAGGGCGCCGCCGAGGGGGCAATTTTGGTCCAACAACCGGGGCAGTTGGCCGCAGCTCTGGCAGAGGAATGGCGCGAGAGGACGTTCAGCGTGGGACAGCTCGTCAACCTCCTCCCGCTCGTCTTGGTCCTCGAGCACGGACCACACCGAGGTGGTCGTGGTAGCAGGCAAAAAGTGTCAAAAATCATGGCAGGAGGAGCATCTGGGCCTGAGGCTTTCACCCTCCTGTTGCGTCTGCTGATCACGCACTTCGACGGGGTTGATACGGAGGAGGGCTACACTAAGTTGCATACTTTTGGAATGTGTAACGGCATGCCTTTTTCTGATTTCAGGTGGGAGTTTCGCGTACTCATGCCGACCGCTACGGGGAGTGAGCGTGTTTTGTCTCCGGGGACGGATGTGGTGTTGGAGGTGGTTCGGGTGGCGGCGAATGAGCAATTTCCGGCTCTCCTGCCTGCGTTGTACCCTGGTTCGAAGGCAACAAACCCGCGGCCGTACATCTCGTTGGATGCTATGTGGCGGTCTTTTAGTGACTAAGAAGACACCTGCCGTCAACGGCGAAACATTTTTTCTCTCCCTGTTTCTTCGACGGGAGCGCGGTCATGCGCCCTGTCGGGGCCCCGGCCCGCCGATCATGGGCGCGGCCAGGGCCGAGTGCCGTCCCAGTCGCTTTTGTGGCAGACGGGCTCGAGCCATCATTCAACTGTCATGCCCATCGATGATTCATCTGACCCTTGGCTTGACCACACATCGAACTGCTGGCCACTAGAAGAGCATCATTATGCAGAAGGTTTCGCCGTTAAGGCCTCGTTTAAGACAGTCGACCCTCCCCTTTGGAGCGGCCTCCTTTCACCTCGCGCTGATGCCCTCCGAGAAAACCGGGAGCTTTGCCTCAACTTCCACGAAGACAACCATTCCTTCAAGCATTGTAGGCATCCTTATATTACTGCGAGTGGCTGCTTGAACCCAACATGGCGACGATGACGCACACCGACGTTGACAAACACGCATGGTCTGCTACCGCCGAGACGACAAATCCTCTCGCCCAAACAACCACAAGAAAAATCGTCGCTATCTTTCAGGATCAGGGCCAGGTAAACTGTTACAACGATACCACATACACGTCGGATCACCATGGTATCCTGCGCTCGCCCGCCTCTTCTGCCCCCGCTCCCGCTTCTCGAATGCGCTTTGGAGCAGCCCACAACCCGGGCGAAAATAAATGTGCTCGCCAACCTGGCACATTCCGTAACGGCAATAGACAGCTCGACGGCGGTACGGCACCGTCGACAACACTGTCGGGGGGTACCTATTTTGGTTTCAGAAAATGCTCGTGTTCTGTTGCTAGCCTGTCCAGAAACGCAGCACAGATTGCCTCTGTCAAGAGCCTACGGGCTCCTACGCCGTCTGCGGACGATTCTCACGGCGTAGTACCGGCGGCGGGAACTAGCGCTTCAAGCATGGTTTCCTCCAGCCAGGTAATTTTTTTCTTTTCTGTCTTTCTTTTTTGACGGCGAGAACGCGCGCTTTCCGCGACGTTCCCCTCGGTCATGGTCTGAGTTCGGCAACGGGAACCGCGCTTCCGGCGCCGTACCCCTCAGCCGCGGCATAAACTCAGCAATGGGGTACGCGCTCCAAACGCCGCCCCCATCAACCATGGCACGGGAGCCTACGCTTTGCGCGCTCCCCCTCTAGGTACGCGCCGCGCAACAATATAGCTGCAGCGACGGCGCGTCGCCTTTTTACGCGTATGTGTGCATCCCCCCCTCTCCCTGACCAGGCGGTGGCGGTCGGTTTGAGGTGTGGGACGGTCGACCCTCGAAACACATTTGCTGACCACGAGGTGGCGGTCGATTTGAGGTGTGGGAAGGCCAACACTAAAACACCGAGATCTTTTTTCGAGGCTCGATCCGGTGTTTGCTCGCGATAACAGCGGACGCTCTGTCCTTTTTTTCCATCAAGGAGAAGTCGACAAGATTAGCTACCTCGTCTCCCTTCTCCAAGAGACATAACGGAAGAGAGCCTCCTCGGGTAAAAATATTATTGCCTTGCCCGAGCCCCGCTCCAGAAGACGCCCACAGGGTTTACGGACCCTGCTTCGTCTTTTAACACGCTAACCCACGTGTTTCAGGCTACGTCTGCCCCAGTGGCACAAGAAGAAGATCCGACACTGCGCGACGGGCCAGTGGTGACTCCACGGCCTTCAGCCTGATCAGCTGGACGCTATTCCCGTAATTTTACGGAAGAATCGCGCCTCTCGTCAAGCAGAAACAGCTCAGAGCCCCTGCCCCTTCGGGTGCAGTTAGAGCAGTTTTTTTGCGATTATACGCCAAAGAGCGAAGAAGCCACGGCGCGAGAAACCGTGGGTTCGGACTCGCGTCGTGCTCCCGAGGCCTGGTGTTCCTGAGGGGGACACTACAGGCCCAAAGAGCCGAGGACTGGTGTTCCCAGAGGGGGACATTGCAGACCCAAATGCCCAACAAGGCTACCGACGGGTTGGCACCGTCGGTGTTGGACTCTTTTTCGGGTGCAGCGAGGGCGGCTTCTTACGAGTTTCCGCCAGCGAATGAAGAGGACCCGAGGCGAGAAACCCAAGGTTCGGACTCGCATCTTGCTCCCGAGGCCTGGTGCTCCCGCAAGGGGACACTACAGGCCCAAAGAGCCGAGGACAGATGCAGACCCACAAATGTCCAACGAGGCTACCGACGGGTTGGCACCGTCGGTTTTTGCCATTTTTCGGGCGCAGTTAGAGCGTATTCTTGCGCTTTTCCGCCAACGAGCGAAAAAAGACCCGAGGCGAAATACCACGGGTTCGTATTCGCGTCGTGCTCCCGAGGCCTGATGTTCCTCGACGAGGACATTGCAGGCCCAAATTTCAACACGGATTTTGACCCTTCTCTCGAATACTCCACAGCCAAAGTGGTGTTATTCTGGCAGCCCCATCCTATTTCCCACCGTGGTCTCCTTCGTCGTTTGCCGTGGACGACGTACCATATTCTTGCGCGGAGCAGTACATGGTGGCCGAAAAGACCAAGTTTTTGCAAGACCATCGAGCAGTGGGGCTCATTTTGTCGTCGCCTCGTCCAAGCACACGCAAACGCATCGGTCGAGGCGTGCGCAACTTTGACTCCGCTGTTGGGGACAGGGAGAAGCAAAACGCCGTGTCGCCTGGCACCTACGCCAAATTCACGCAGAATCCAGCCATAAAAAAATCACCTTTTGAGCTCTGACAACAAGCTTCTGGCTGAATCCAGCCCTCTGAACCCAGTGTGGGGCATTGGCCTCCGGGCGGATGGTCCCAGGGCCAACAACCCATGCCAGGGGAGAGGAAAAACTTGCTCGGTGAGGCACTTTCTGCCGTTCGCGCAGCTATTTGCGACAATAAGACCGGGTCGGCGCACCCGGCCTCCCCTAGTCGGTTCCGCACCGGCACTGCGAGTGCAAGAATCAAGAAATCTCGTCCGCGCCGCAACCGGACCGTTCACAGTGGCCAGCGCTCGCAAAGCTTCCCCTTCGGCGTTTCCGACCTATTTCTCGGGCGCGTTGGCCAATGAAAAGCCGTGAAGTTGTGGAGATAGCTTCTAGCGTCGGCCCTGACCTTGCGATGTCAGAACACTACCCCTGTTTCGTCGAGGGTACTGTGACGCTGGACGACGTTTCGTTCACTATGAAAATCGCGTATATCAGTCGAGCAACGCTCGACTCGGAGAGGCACTGGACTCCTCTAGATTTGGGGACCGGCAACATTGCTTGGGTTCCCAAACGCCTCCGAGGATACTGAGGGGAACAAAGTTCCACATATCCTCCGGCCACAATACATAGGGGAGCATTGGCAAAGTGGGGACCCTCAATGCACGAGTCCAGCGGTAGCTTGAGTTCGTCACCGCGTTTGATTGCACACTCGAGTACCGCAAAGGCAGCGACAAGGGCATCGCCGATTTTTCCGGCCCGTTTTCCAGAGCCTGTTATGGAGTACGACCGCAGTGGCTTGTTGAAAAAAAACAAAAAAAAAAAAAATCAACCTCGTGGAGTTGACAAGCCGCAACCCCGTTGGAGATAGCGGTATCTACCTCCTACGGACCCGCGGGCTGCGCGCTCCCCCCTCGCCGATCCCAGGAGTCGGTTCGGGTGGACTCGCGCCCCTCGCCAAAAGCACTGTCTTGGGTGGGCTCGTGCCCCACACCGAAAACACTGCTTTGGGTGGACTCGAACCCCTCGCCGAAAGCACTGCCTTGGGTGGGCTCGTGCCCCGCACTGAACATGCTGCCTTGGGTGGGCTCCCTCTCACCTCTACCGCGTTTCACGATTTTCGCACACACGAGCCACGTATAAGGATTGACGGCCTTTCTGTTTCCCCGGGGAGATTCGTCGCTCGTGTTTCTGCCTCCGTCGCCACTACCGAAGGCTATACCGGCCGCGGGTCGATTTCACCTGCCGCCGACACTGTTTTCGCTTCGGTTTTTGCCATATCCATCGAGGGCGGCACGGGCTCCGCAGAAGCCCTGGCTGCAGCGACGCCCATCGCACAGCCGACTTATCTATCCCGGAGTTCTTTACAGGAGACGGCCCCCGCCGCGACCACCGGTTCGACTGTGTCCGTCTCCGCCATGCTTGGCACTCCAGCCCCTCCGTCGTCGACGACGCGCCGACGAACAGCGACAACAACGGGTAATGCACCCCCGCTGTAGAATATGGATTCGGGCTCGGCGGGGCCCCTCGGCCATCTTGCGGACCAAGTACAACCCCGTCGCGAGTTCCACGGCCGCAGCCGACCCCGTCGCCGCCGCGACCCCTGCTCTTGTCGACTCGCCGGTCCGCAGGGTGCCACTACCGTCCGACCGCGACCACGCAGAGCCTATATGGGAACTCCTCTCTTACGGCTCACGCCTTCTCCTGGTGGCACGCCGACCGCATATACAAGGGACGCCCTTCGCAACGCTGCTGAATTGCGTTTCGCTGATTCCGTCGCACGTTACTCACATGGCGATTGGAAGCGAGAGCAGCACGCTGAGCCGACGTGCCACGCCATGATGCGTTACGTTTCTATCGGCCGGCCATCGGTCCTACCGCCCGACTTTTTGGCGTGCTACCTCTCGCACAAGCGTCCCTCCCTCTCAGACCAAGGAGTTGGCGGATAAGGGTCGACGACATACAACCGACGACGACATCGTCCTACTCGTCCGTAACCCAACACTGCCGCCAACAAGCTCTGACAAACCGAACTCTGTGGGGCGAGCTGCTTGCTTGCTAAATGACGAGCCAGTTCGCATCTACGTTCCCCTGCTCATGCGCCCTTGGATCATGCAAGCTTGCCACTCGACGGCCTCCTGCCACCTTGGCACCACGCGCACGTTGCGCATGCTGGAGCGTTTTTATTGGTGGATTGGCATGAGTGTGTGCACCCGGTGGTGGCTCCGCCACTGCTTGAAGTGCCAAGCGCGGAAAACCCCACGGCTGACTGTCCGCTGGCCCATCATCACAATGCCTCTGCCGGAAGGTCCAGGTATCGCCGTCAGTGTTGACTACTTCGGGCCCCTTCCGGTCACACCACGAGGCAACACCTACATCCTGCTGTTCACCGATCGCTTCAGTCGTCGGGCCGACATGTTCCCCGTCACTGCCGCTGAGTTCACCGCGGAAGGTACAGCCAATATCCTGGTGAACCAATACATCCCCTTGTGGGGGTGCCCGCGCACCATACTCTCGGACAACGGACTGCAGTTCTGCTCCAAGCTTTCACAAGCTGTATATCAGCTGTTAGGTGTACACAAGCTTGCTACAAGCTCCTACCATCCCAACTGTAACGGGGGCGTTGAGCGGGTAAATCACACTATGGCACAAATGCTGGCTATGGTCGTCAACGAGCGACAAGACGACTGGGACTCGCATCTGCCCCACGTCGAATTCGCTTACAACAACTCTGTCAGCGCGGCGACGGGTTTGGCGCCCAACGAGGTCCACATGGGCAGACTCCCACGGCTCCCCCTGACGATTTTCGACCGCAGAGGTGTCGTGGGACACCAGAGTCTGGCCCGTGACCACCTGGCCTATTACGATTTGGCCACCGACCGGCAAAAGCGCGCGAACGACATTGTCCGCGCACACCACGCCCTCACCGTTTCCCGTGTTAACCGCAGAAACTCCGCCCTCGCCGACGCGCTGCGTCCAGCACCTAACTTCACTGTGGGTGGTTGGGCATGGGTATACAACTCTGCCTCTACCATCCGCCAGGGTGTGAAAGCGAATACCGACGCCAAGGTACTCAAGGCCAAACTCGCGCTTAACTGGACGGGCCCATGCAAGGTCCTGGCCGTCGGTCCCTGCTCCGCCGCCGAGACCCCGGACGGCTCGCCGCTCGGGAGCAACCTCCTTTATTTGGATCTCCCTTCCGACCTGCCTGGTTCGGACGCTCGTCGGCGTGTGGCTATCGAGCGCTGCAAACCCTGTGCCAACCCCCACGACAGCGGGGACATGCCCAAATACCTACCGGCGGGGCTGACACAGTATGTGCTCAACAATTTTTCCAAGAAGTCCCCGCCGTACCACGTCACTCAAGACGACGTTTCGACTCCCCTCCAACGGCTGGAGGTGGAGCAGATTCCTGGTCATCAGTCGGTACGGGGGCGAGGTGGCGTCATCGCGGTGCTATACAAGACGCATTGGGCGGGACTCTCCGAACCGTCCTGGGAGCGGGAAATGGACCTTCATCTCTCCCGCTCCCACATCTTGCGTTATTGGGCCGGAACCCCGGACCAGCACCGCCAAACCAACCACCTTTACCGCCGAATGCAGATCGGGGCGGCACAGCGTGAGCTCTCCCGCAACAACGGGGAACGTTTCCTAGCGCCGGGCTACGCCTGTGTTTCCCGCACCGATTGGCTCCGTCGCTACCACGACACCGTACTTCCTAAGGGAGCCCACCTTTGGTACAAAGGAGACGATGGTTTATGGTGGCTAGGAAAAATCAGCGCGAGCACTACCGAGGACAAGGTATACCTAGTCCGCTTTCTGGACGACCCGGGACCGATTAAACTCCCTCTTCCCCCGGCGCGCTACACGACTTCAACGGGAGCCGTACGAGGCTCTTGGTGCTTGCAAGTTCACATCGCCAGTGCGTTTCCTCGGGGAATCCAACGTAACGTAGACGAATCTCGAGGCGCGGCCGTGGCCAGTTGACTTCCAAGCCACCACCGCTTCTCGATAGTTCTTCATTTTTTGAGGTATGAGTTTTGCGTTTTTGTCTTTGGGTCGTTCGTAGTGTCCTGAGGGTCTTCATCGAGTTTTGGGGCGGTTCTTTCCATTTTTTTTCTGTCCTGCCGAACCCCCTGCTCAGTGCCGGGTCAGGGTTCGGGTAAAACGCCGCTATCTGAGGCGCAGGGTTGCCGTCTTTTTGTCATAGTTCAAATTCGCCCTGCCGACGCCCTCCTCAGCCCAGAGCCGGGGGGCGACCAGTGTACGGGTCTGTGTGTCTTCTTTTATGTTTTGTGTGTTGTATTTGTTCTGCTTTGTTTTTTTTTTCCGTCTAAACACTTCCTCCCCTAGCGGGGCTGTAGGTGTCGACACCTTCCATCCCGGGTATTCGTCGCTTCCCCGTCTAATCCCCCCGCCTTGCCGATGGCCCGCGGGAGGTTTTTCGCATGACTTCTCCCTTGTGTTAGCGCCTGTGTCCCCCTCTATATCGACGAGGGCTCGCCTCGCCATAGTACCTTTTTTGTGGTTGGTTTACCGTAGAGCCTTTCCTGCCCCCCCCCGCCACACCGGCGGCATGCGGCATGTTCTAGAGCCTTTTTCTGCCCCCCCGCCACGCCGGCGGTATGCGGCAGGTTTTTGATGGGTGACTATTGCCTTGCTGTAGAGTCTGCTGTTCTTTCTACTGCTCTTCTTCGCGTGTTCCTGGCTCCGTAGCCAGACGGTTAGAGGTGTGGGACTGGGTTTTGAGGAGCCGCATCTTCGACTCATGGTCTAGTTCGTAGAACCGGAGTTTCCCCGAATCTCCCATATTTCTGCATATGCGACTCATCAGGGTGGGCTAGTGTTATGATACGGCCTCGAAAGGCCTGTAGGTATCCGAATTTGAGATCATTTGGATGGGTTTCGTATGATAAGGTTGGCGGTTTATATTCGGGGAAGTTAGGAATTAGATCGGAGGCACGCGCCTCCGATCTCAGAAGCTATCCCGGGCTCTGGTGGAAACGAATAAAGCTACATCTCTACGAAGGAACGAAAGTGAGTACTCCGAGGACCTGCTCAATTGGCAGACCTGCAGGGGGCACTCTGTGTCCCCCACCTATTAATTTCACATATACATGTGCTCAATTACGTTACCTCATTAGTCATACTTGGTATACACGCGGTCAATCACGTTACCTCGTTAGTAATACTTCGCTTGGCATAGGTGGGGAGGCGATCATGCAGACGGTATGTACGAAATACCCTACGTAATGGGTTGGTAAGGTTGTTTACCGCAATTTTAACACATCTGTCTGTGCTTCCTTTTCCAAATTATTTTTGTCTCAAATAAATGTACGATTTCACGCCTATAATTTTACCTTGTCGATGTGGGGCTCTGCGGTCGTCAATTTTAAGTCAGAGATACGTCCTACAAATACATCAGGCGAGGTGGGTATGTGATGTCATATATATGCGATGTCATCACTATTGATCGCGAGGGTGATTTTACTTCGTGAGGTAAATGGTACTGTGTTTCGTAGAGGTCGTCTCAGGAGGGTATGCGATGGGTCGGCAGTGTATCACGTCTGCTTGTGCTTCCTTTTCAACTTATTATTGTCTCAAATGTGCGATTTCACGTCCATGATTTTTACCGTGCCGCTGTGGGGCTCTGAGGTCGCCAATTCTAAGACAGAGATACATCATACAAATACAGCAGTTGAGGTGGGCATGCAACGTCATATATATGCGATGTCACTATTATTGAAGGCGAGGGTGACTTCACTTCGTCAGGCATATGCTACTGCGTTTCGTAAAGGTTGTCTCACGTGGACATGGACATGCGATGTCACCACTATTGAACGCGAGGGTGACTCTACTTCGTTAGGCACATTCCACTGCGTTTGGAATAGTAGAGGTTGTCAGGCAATCATGTAAGCGGATGGAGGCACGAAATACCCTGCGTAATAGGTTGGTCGTGTGGTTTACCGCAGTGTTAACATCCCTGTCTGTACTTACCTTCCACATTATTATAGACTATATAGTGTACACTTATACGTCCTGTTTTCTTCCCGCTGTCGTCGAAGATGTTGTAGTCCTGTAGATGTCGCGTCCATTTCTGGTGCTCTTGTTAGTGGTGTTCATGATATTGTATTCGATCTCACTATTTTTGTGTTCCCGTACCGGGCACGCTAGTATGACACTTGTTTTTCCTTGCTTGATGAATTGCGACTGTTTGGTTAACTCTGTTTCACAATTTGGTTTACTCTGCTGTTTCACGCCCCGGTGGTCTATCTAGTGGTTACCCTCGAATAATATACTATCATAGCAGCGTTGGTCCTTGAGTTCGATGCCCACCATGATGAAGTTTGAATTTTTTAGTTGCAAAGATGCAAACAAACAAGTAAGGATCAACTAACTGCTGAGAGCGCCTAGCAACGTGGGTCGTAGGTACAATTCGACGCGAGTCAACGAGGGGAGAGAGAATGCTGAATTTTTCTCGCCATCAAATTGAAGGCACATACCGTGGTCGAGAAGGGGAAAAGGGGGAGGAGGGCCCGCCATGTGACCCCGGATGAGAGTTACCACCACTGGGAGGGAGGGCGAGAGATGTGTTAGGATCGTGAATGGGAGATGTGAAGGAAAAAAACACCCACACACGCAACACGCATAGACTACACACACAACATGCGACAAAAAAAAAATGCATTCACAATAAATGTGTGATGCACTTTCTTTGAAGTATCTATCTCTAGAATGAAAAATCAGCACGCGGACTCTGGGTGTACTTAGTGATGATGTAGTATGTATGTCGAAATAACGGTTTGATGTAAAGACAGCAGTGCACACACAGCTGTCTGTGTGACCACAAAATTTGTATCCCTCTCCAGGATGGAGGATCGGCACGTACACTGTTGCTGATGATGTCGTTGGGTAGAACGAACGGTTTAATGTGAAGACAACACGCAACGCACACAGCTGCAGGCAGTGTTTTTGATTTTCAAATGTGGACTATAGTGTAGACGTTAGTCACAACAATTTTGCATAAAATCTACATACATTCGTTGTGGAAATGTCTCGCGTCCCACAGAAACTTTCTTGTATTTTCCTCGGAGGACGTCGCCGGCCGTCCACATGTCCATACAACCTTTCTGGCATCCTTCTAACGTACTCGCTCTTCGCACGGCTACACCACCACCAGGTGTCGACCTAGCGATGGAGGATATACTTCGGACGCTTCGATTTTGCAGCGAGCCGTTCAGAACCACAATGTCGCAATCAGCAGCACCACAGGCGAAGATTCGTGGCGTCACAGGCAGTAGGACGGTCAAAACAGCACACCAAAGCACGTCATCCGCGCGTACTTACCATAAAAGCCCGCGACCTACGACTATTTAACCCGTGTTCGCGCACTTTTTTCTCGGCAGTGTAATCGGCTTTCTCGAGCAGCGGGCGGTGTCTTTCGTGCCGCGGACAACCCAAGGTATATAATACCAGGGAGTGAATGAGTAAGTAAGTGTGTTTCGCTGCCACCTTCATCTCCTACAGCTACTACTTCCACTACAACTGCTGCTGTGGGGCGCGTTGGTTACTATGCATGCAGGAAGCCAGGGAGTACAGGTAACGGACGTCCATGCTGTGGCGGTTCCTCGCGACCAAGGTCAGACCAACATCATCACCGCACCAGTACCAACATTGATATTGAACTAGACTAGACCTAGTTAGTACCAAAGCATGATACCATCTTTCGTCATTGTTTCGCGGGCTACTAGTAGTCTAGCGCTCACACGTTCACGGGTAGAGGGCGGCACGCGCGGGGGGGATGGAATGTAAGGGGTTCGGATTTCGTGTTGGTTCGGCTGGCGAAAAGCCTACTCCTAGGCCGTGTGGATGGGGGCATCGGATACTACTGCTGTATCGAATGTACGTATGTTGTACCATATTATTTTTTTTGCAGTCTTGTCTAGTCTATGGTCTAGTAACAGCAGGGCAATCATTGCCCTTTTATGTGGATGATTTTGTTGTGGAGTGCTCGGATAAATGTGTTGTTACGTACGTACGTGAAAATACGGATACTACTGCTGTATCGAATGTACCATATTGTTTTTATTGTATGCTAACAGCGTGCAGGGCAATCATGGCCCAAAAATAATGGATGATTTTGTTGTGGAGTGCTCAGATAAATGACATAGACTGATATGTCTTGCTACGTGCGTACGTAAAGTACGTACGACAAGTACGTATGAGTACGTACTGCACTGGTGGGTGACGTGGAGCTTTTCAGGGAGCATCGCCTCCCCGAACGTTAACGTTTTAGAGCACAACCTGTCTCCATGGTTTTCCACCTGGGCGGGAACTGCGAGCGGGACTACTGCCTGCATGCACAACAGCCACAATGTGTCACGGTGCAGACACCTTGGCGTGCCCACGCCCGGCCCTTCCTCAGATGCTGAGCGTTCAAAGTGTATCTGTATGTGCCTGCACATACCTCGGCGGAGTAGTGCACATTTTGTGGGTTGCAATTTACATGCGAGCATCACAAGGCATAGACTAGGCAGCAGCAACTATGTTTTATGCCCGCCCACCCAGACATATTTCACAACCCCGATTTCGAGATTATTATAAAAAATGAAAATACACTCCAGCTGTGAGATCGAAGATTTCGTCGAAACTCATCTTTGCAAGCTGTGTGTGATACTCTGATCGCGCGTATTACGAGTTGTGTGTCCTCATTAAGGATATAGGGCGGCGACTCCCCTCACAACTACAGTGTAGCTATCAGGGTCAACAAGATGATTTTAGTCAGTCTGTGCGCGGAAACTATAAAAAAACCCGTTTCTGAGGGGGACAAAATCTGACAGCTGTGAAGGGAAATGTAACCTTTGATCAAGTGAATCTTGTAAGTCGAATAACCGGTGAGGGGGTGGGGCGGAGTTTTGAAGGACGTGGGGGCCTGGTTTTGATCAAAAGCGAGCGGGTTTGGAGGAGGGGGGGGGGGGGGGGGGGAAGGGGGCAATTTGTGCATGTAAGCTATAAATCCTTTCGAGGGGATAAATCTGACGGTTTTGGCATCAGTATATTATTGGGGGCGGGGGGGTGGGGGGGGGTTGGGGCGGGGGGGGGGGGGGGGGCGGGGGGGGCAGCTCAATATGTGCCTGGAAACTATACATTATTTTGAGGGGATAAATATGACGGTTTTGGAGATTATGTCGTGAATGTATGTATTAATAAAAAAACGTGCACTCCAGCTGTGTGAGAGCGAAGATTTCGTCGAAACTCATCCTTGCAAGCTGTGTGTGATTCTCCGATCGTGCGTATTACTGGGTTTGTGTCCTCATTAGACTAAGGATATAGCTCGGCGACTTCCCTTGTGGAACTACTGCAGTGTGTAGCTTGTACCAAGGTCATATGTTAGTCTAGTCTAGACTAATAATATAAAAATTAAAATACACTCCAGCTGTGAGATCGAATATTTTGTCGAAACTCATCTTTGCAAGTTGTGTGTGATACTCCGATCGCGCGTATTACGGGTTGTGTGTCCTCCTTAGTCTAAGGATTTAGGTCGGCGACTCCCCTTGCAACTACAGCAGTGTAGCTATTAGGGTCAACAGGGTGATGTTAGGCAGTCTGTGCGCGGTTATATTATATCGTCAATATATACAGTCTATACAGATGTCTGGTTTTGCCCCCCTCACGCGGGTTACACAGTTTCCGTGTGCAAGACAAAGCTGAACGTCTCCTGTTGACCCCGGCATTAGCAGGGGAGTCGCCGACCTGTATCCGTCACGAGGGTTCACACCCCGTAATACGCGCGATCGAAGTATCACGCGCAGCTTGCAAACAAAGCTGAGTTTTGATCAAAAAAACATTTTTGGTCGATCTTACAGCTGCTAAGCTGCTGCACAGCTGAAGTGTATTTTTCATTTCTTATAATAATAGAGTAGTAGTCTATAGTCTAGACTATGTCGACCACAGCCTGGTTTTTCGTTTGCTCGTTGGGGTACAGTTAGTGGCACCCGCCGCATTACCGACCACAGCAATATTGTATCGCCAATACATAGTCTATATCGCCAATATAGACCTATAGTCTATATATCGACCACAGCCGCCAAGTACAGTAAAAGGCCTCTTATCCTCTTACTTAGCATCCTGTTTCTTCGTTTGCTCGTTGGGATACAGTAGCACCCGCCTCATTACCGACCACACAGCAGTGCATGATGTGCGAGTGTGGCAGCACCTATTACTTACTTACTGTATAAGCTGCAACTGCAAGGAGGAGCGGATACATGAAAAGTGGGTACACAGCAGTACAGCAGTACCCCGATGTACGAGCGCCCAAGATATAGTCTAGTCAATTTGCATAGCAAAAAAGGGATCAACTAACTGCTGAGAGCGCCTAGCGGCGTGGGTACGCACAATTCGATGCGAGTCGACGGGGGAAGAAAATGCCGAATTATTTTTGCGATAAAAATGAAGGCACGCAGTAACCGTGTAGTGGGAAGGGGGGAGGAGGGCCCGCTGTGTGACCCGGGATCTGAGTTACTACTCCTGGAGGGAGCGCGAGCGTAGTGCAAGGATAATAAATGGGATGGAGAAAAATAAATAAGTACTTCGAGTAAATGCTTGGACTAGACTCCTAGGGTCTAGTCTAGTCTAGACTAGACGAGCCTAGTCTTCTACTTGTATTAATAGATATAAATTCGGGACTCTCAACCCGGCATGTCCCGATATACTAATCGCCATGCATTGCTCCCTGCAGGTCAAAGCGATGTGTACAGTTTATAACACCCGCTTCGGCTTGTCACGAGGTGCCCTTAAATCGGCATGCTCATTGTGTATTCCATAAGCCAGCAGCACACGTCGCCGCGTTTTCGCAATATCTGATGTGGGTACAAGATTCCTCCACCTTTTCGCCCGTTGGTCCATATTGTAGACTATACCCAATAGTCTAATACCCTCTCGCCGGCCGTCGGCACACGTTGTTAGGTCCTGGGGTTGTGGTGGCGTTGCCATGGCCCACGAGGCGAGCGTTCACGACCGCCGCAACAACTGCTGAGGATGATCACCGGGATTTTCGAGGCGTCGCTGTAGTTGAAGCCACCCCCGTCTTCGTCCAAAACGACGAGGAAAACCCAGCTATTGTTGCTGGTAGTTATACTGCTCAAGGCCCCGCCGCGCCGGAGGCGGTGGCAACCGCTGCTACTGGCCCCAACCCGGTGGAGGAGGGCGATAACGCGAAAACGCATTATGTCAAGGTCATGAAATTTGTGAGTGCGTACGCAGGGATACGTGTAAATAATAATAATGCTGCGTGTGGCTGTGCATAACCAGGGCGTGTATCCGGCTATTTTCCACGGCCGGTAGTGTGCTGTTGTTGCTGCTGCTGTCTTCATGTTGACTGAGCATTTATTTTCTCTTTCCCCAATGACATGCCCAAAAACCCGAGTGTCTGTGCCACGGCTTTTCGTCCAGCGATAGAGATATTCAAGCATGTACACCTACGTGTGATGTGGTGGCGGCTGTCACTAACGTCGGACCGAAAAAGATGCAACGCAAATTTAACGAGGCCGCAGCAATCACTCGAAACGTCGGGGAAAAGTGCTCAAGTAGACTATGAATATGTGACACGACCCGAGCAAGGCGAGCACAACAACAACAGCCAATTATACAGTTTCCTCATCATCATCATGGTGACGGGGTAATCAACCCTTTTGGAGCGGGAAAAAATGGACGAACGTATTGACGACTGTGAGTCATCCCACTTTATCTAGGAGTGAGTGCAGCAGCAGTTTTTGAGCTCCTAACATGAGCTCACAGTAAATCAATCCCGAAGCATGATATGACTTCGAAGACATTCGCTCGGGCAACCCGAATCAACATTTATTTCTATGCGATATTCAGACTGTAGTAGTCTAGTGCTGAAACAAATAGACTAGACCTGTGCTTGTAAAGTTAGCACTTACTAAAACCGCTAGTTCCACACATGACATGACATGAGTCATGACATGAGGAGCTCGACCGGTCAGAAACGTTTCGCCCAGAAAGAATGTGTAAAACCAACCCCTTCCTCCCGTGGCACGGCTCGATCGACTAATATAATACATACAACACAGTTCTTTCATATGAATCACAGCAGCAGCAACAACAACAACAGAACAGCAACAACAGCAGCAGCAGCAGCAGCAGCAGCAGCAACAACGACACCAACAACGAGACCAACAATGGGACACCAAAAACAATACACCAACATCAACAACGAGACACCAACACCAACAACGACAATAAACACGAAACAAACACGAAACAAATACGAAACAAACACAAAACAAACACAGCGAGCACAGCAAACACAACAAGCGATCGAGAAGATACATACGTATGGGGAATTTACACAGCGGCATGCTCTCAGAAAATCGGCACAAAAGAAGCAGAACAAGTACGACATGAAAAACAGGAGTGCGAGTCTGTGTTTGTACCCTATAATATCAAACTATAATAGTCTAATGATGTGTGAGAAGCAAGAGTTGTACTGCATTCAGTGCAGTAGGAGTAGTGTTGTGACAAGAGCCTGTCACGTTTCTGACATGCATTGCATGATGTGATACCATGAATGGGTGCAGTATGAAGAATACGATCACCATCGGGAATTTTCTTGGTATCTTCTTCTTCAGGTGTTAAGGTTTTCTTTGTATAATATAACTAATTTTCAAGGACGTCAGCCGTGAGTTCGACGAATTTCAGGTCAAAACTCATCTTTGCAAGCTGCGTTGTTGGTACTGTACTCGTAATATATACTAGATGGGTGATTTTTTATCGGGAGATGTCCTATTTTTCGTCCACTATAATGGTAAGTAAGTGTTGATATTTCTTCAGTTAAGGTGTCCTTCGTATTTGTTTTCTTCTGTGTATAGAAACTACGTGATATGATGCTTGCTCCACCCAACAATATAGGAGTTCCCGTTACTTACTACATAGAGTAGGGCCTCCCTGTACTACTTACTATATAGGTGTAGTGTATAGTGGAAACAGGGGTATGATGCTATTGATATAGTATAGTCCATCCGGGACATTTTTATTTCGATTTGTCAAATCCACTTGAGAATTAATTCCGAGTGACTGACGTACCCCCTCGTGATACCGGTATACGATATACCCCGTGAGGAAAGCCTGCTGTTTGAGGGGAACTATTATAATTTGCATGGAGCAGTTTTTCTTTTTCTTGGTTCACGCGAAAACCGTGATTCTGCCTAGATTTGTTGGATATTTGGATAGTTTTGTTTGGACGATTGTAGGGTCCGATTTTTTTTCTTACAACATTTATTTATGTGCGTATCTCGTCGAGGGGCTCAGGGCAACCCAACCCAACTTTTTTTCCCATAGAGTTTTGACGGAAAAAAGGGCAAACAATCGTTCTCAACTGGCGTTCGGGGTACAGTTTTTATCAGACTTTTGCACCATACGATTCCGAAAAACTCGACGGATTCGGACGAATTGGACCTGCACCCAGGACAGTTTTTGTTTTCCCCCCAAACAAAAAAATTGAACGAGATATCGCGCGTCAAATGTTCGGGGTCCCCACCCCCAAGCAATACACACACGCGAGACCCTGCAGCACCTGCATATACACACACCTCGCGCTACAAAAGGCGAAAGCACGAGTTTGACTGCTCTCCACGTGCCGTAGAGCACGTGTTCCAATGCTTTCGGGGCAAATATATGTTGTTTCGGGATAATTTCGTGTCTTTTCGGGGTAATTTCGGGGTATTTTTTTCGAAATCGTCCATTATTAATTGTTTTTCGCCATTTTTTTTCTTTTTTACACCGGATATCGATTCCTCTCGACCACGTGCGTGGTTCATGCCAACTTTGTTTCACGTTACAACTCTCAAAATTGAGCCAGAAAAGGTGGGGGTCAGGGTATAGTCTAGTCTGTTAAAAATGTCTCGGATGGACTCTGTGTATCAATAATGATGCACTAAGCGGCACCCCCGGCCCCACGGCGGTGCCGCCATGTGACTTTGGGGTATAACACTACATCCAGCAGCAGTATGTACCTACAATGTCCTGGGGAATAACCGATTCTCCTGTCCCTACATGCGGCGGTAGGGCCAGGGCGAATCAAGTATCATACCTGGGGTAGTTTCTATTAACAGAAGAAAAACTACCGCCGCGTTTAGGGACGGAAGTATCGGTTATTCCCTAGAATATTGTTGGTACATACTGCTGAAAACTGCTGTACGTAGTGTTATGCCCTAAAACCACACTGCTGCACCGCCGTGGGGCAAGGGGTGCCGCTTAGTGCTCGTAATACATCATTAGAAGTACATATCAATAGCATCTTTTTTTTTTTTTTTTTATCCTCCGGCGGATGGGGAAAAATAAAGCTTTAGCTCACCACACTTCCGCGTATTTTCATACGCGTCGTGTGTCGATTTAACTTAGTTGCTTTCGCAGCCCAACGCTAGCTGGCGCACCCTTCGAGTCCCATTGTAGGTATAGCGTAAGCTGTCCCTATCATTGGTCCTCGTTACAACCCCGGCAGCGCAAGCTGCCGTTGTATACGGGTGCGTGTGTATGTCGACCCGGCCTGTCCCCTGAGGGTCAGGTTCGGTATTGATCATTCCCCTATTTGCACAACCCTAAATAATAAAAAAGTAGTTTGGGGAAGTCCTACATTTTTTTCCTTTTTTTTTTTTATCCTCCGGCGGATGGGGAAAAATAAAGCTTTAGCTCACCACACTTCCACGTATTTTCATACGCGTCGTGTATCGAAGTCCTATATTATGTAGAAAGTATAGGGAACTCCTATATTGTTGTAAGTATGGGGAGCTCGCGACGTGTGGCTCTGTGCCTCGCTCAGAAATAGAATTGGAACTACAAGCAGTAGTAAGTACTCATAGCCGTGTTGTGTTGTGGCGCAACATATAAGAAGCAAGGCTATAATGTCGGCGGTGCATATAACGACACCAAGATGCACAAAAGCATATGCATACCTCGTACCTCGTATCATGGCTAAGAAATACATTATATTTGTATAGACTACATTGAGTAAAAATGCATTTTGTATAGACTATAATAGTCTATACATTGTAACGCCCATACCAGGTATACTTTGACTTTTTTTAATATATAGTTCATACGACCAATCTGTAGTTTGAGGCATTTCATATTCGTTTCCGACGTGGAGGAAGACGCCACTCGCGCCAGTTCTAAAAGGGACTATTAATACTATGGCGCACAAGCCTCATATCTGCATATATATACCAGTATATCGTAGGCTTGGGTCAAATTATAAGGAAAACTATCAGCTGCGAGTAGTATTGTACTCGGAGTATACATAAAAAAATAAAAAATAACATTACACTCCAGCTGTGAGATCAAAGGTTTTGTCGAAACTCAAATTTGCAAGCTGTGTGATACTCCGATCGCGCGTATTACGGGAGTCATTCCACGGTACCCCCCCCCCAACTTTCCTTTGACGAAATCGCCGGTTTTGAACCCAGCCCACGGCCATATCTCCTGAAATACGGTGGTCTTTGCCACCCCGACGTCATCGATCGGTCGGTTATCCTTCGCGAACAAGAAAGCATGTGAAGATATACTTTTCATAGCACATCCTTCCTCTTATCGAGCAGCCACGAAACGTTATTTAAAGAAAACCGGTGGTTTTGGGAGGGGCTGTCGTAGAATCGGTCACGGGGTTGTGTGTCCTCATCAAGGGTATAGGTCGGCGACTGCCGTTGGAACTAAAGTGCAGCTTAGCAAGGTCAACAGGGTGTTGCTATTCAGTCTGTGCGCGCAAACTATAAAACCCGTTTTGGGGGGGGACGAAACCTGACAGCTGTAGAAGGGAATGCATCAGCTTATCAAGTGTATCCTGCACCTGCTTCCTCGACGTCGTAAGAGCCGCTGGGTTTCAAAATTATATTAGACCGACGTCTAGATGTCAGCCATGCTGCAGAAGCCTTTAGACAGTTAGTTACGGGACGGTCAGAAAACCCTCGAATAGTCCCGAAACACGATCTACCGAGAACCCTCATTCTAAAATGCAAACTACGAGTACGCAACGAGTATTAGATGGCATTGCCACACCGACGAGCAACTCTGTAGGCTACGTGCTACTGCTGTGCCACTGCAGCAAGTGTTAACACGGAGTTGTACATTCGCTACTGAACATTGAATATGACAATACGCTGATGTCACCTATTTCTTAACACTCCCCCTCAATGGATGTCGCGTAATCAGCTGCGATGCCGCAACCAAGTACTCTCGTATCCCATAACTTCCACCGTGGAGTTAACCCTTGAATCATAGCTTCGGCAGGGAAGGGTCGTTGAAACCGATAGTCCCTTTCACTGGCAAGCTTGTTAATGCAATAGAATGCATGTGTATACTACAAATTATACTCTGAATCATAAAACATTGATCGAAACGCATCAAGGGCTCGTTCAAATCATACGTTGTGATATTACTGCTTTTAAGAAGGCAAGCAGGATGGTTGAACGTCTACCTCAAAACAGAAACTCCCCCATTCGATACGTGCCTCGTTTTCGCGTACATAGCAACATGTTCAAGTCAAGCACAACAATAAACATCATCACAATTTAAATATTCAGAACCTCTACATGTAGGCCCCCAACTCGCGATTCGGCTTGTGGCTGTATCGATATTCTGGGGCCACCACTGAAGCACGCGCAATTCTGCAGGGAGAAGCAATTTGATGTTCCTCCGTACCACCCCCTCAATCGTTACGTGAAAAACGGTGAGTCACCTAACGATAACGGCGTTGTATGATCCGGAGTCAAACACTTTACAGTACTCAAGCAAACCACTCAACCGATATTAGATCGGAGCCTGATGGACTCTCTGGCGGATGCGGATGCACATCGTAGTTAGGAGAAATCGCATGCACACACTTTCAAGAAATGTTTCAAATACATTAAGTAGCGGTGAGTTCGATCAATTCAAAGGTCGATACTCATCTACGTCCTCAGTAGTATTATAATCATATATAGCACATGCAATATCAAAGTATTACCAAAGGATCAATATCCGTTGGCAGCAACGATACGTACATCATCCCAAAGTAGCCAGCTCTTGTCATTAATATTATACCATAGGTCTAAGTACACAACAATGTACTAAATACGTAAAACAACAAACCACCATCAACAGTAATGGTGCAAAAACCATACGTTCATCATCACACGACAGGTACTGTAACAAAGAGCAGCCATAGCATCAGTACTGTACATAACATCAATACTGTAGATGACATCACAAATAGGATCATCTGTTATAAGGCTTAGTTTGGGTAAGCTATTGGTAAACCTTTTGCAAGTGGTCAATACCCCACCAATACGGTAACAAAAGGAGTCCTCGACAGAACATGGGTTTTCTGGGTCGTGGTTTCGAGCCCCACATCCACCAAAATAAACTTTTTCAGGCTTCTCCACGTCGAACTTGAAACATACTCTCCACGGTATCCCCAGGAAATGAAACCGATTGGACACTGACAGATCCGCCAGTATATCCGGCCGACCTGGTATTCCGCCGTTTTAGGGGGGGAGAGTGTTGTAAGGCTGAGTTTGGGTAAGCTATTGGTTAACCTTTTTTCAAGTTGTCAAACGGACCAATACCCCACTAATACCTTACCACACCCTAGATAGCACGGTAAGATCAATACTACCTCAAGTCTCTCGCCACGAAATATCATCATATCACAGTAGTATTAATAGTCTCAATACGCAAATCGTTACAACAGCAACACCACCCCCACGGATGGCTATCATATGGATAGTGCGCGCGAATAAATGATACAAGAAAAAAACACAATGCAGTACCAATAACACACATTTGCCAGTGGTGGGCCGAGAAAATACTGAGAACAATAGTCTGGCTAGAATCTACACGGGTGCTGTGAGCAGTGACACTTTAGTGGACTGCCGTCCTGTGCCACAGCGTCTAGAACTACTACTGGGATCCTCACCGCATTCATGCCACACGCCGACTCCGGAAGGTTTCGTTTCAGTTGAAACCGTCAACACCTATTTTCAGTTCTACTGCGCTTTACCTGAGATGGGCTTGTTCGAATTAGAAGCCATTCAAAAAGGTTATCCTCAACACACGAGCCGTGCTGCCCACCGCTGCTACTGCTAGCAGCAACTATTGTTTGCATTGTAACGGTGAAGACGTAAGGGCTACCCAGCCATATTTAGCACAACGGAAAGTGAAAAATGGGGCAAAGGAGTCTCTCGCCTGGGATGCAATCCACCGTAGTTTCTCCAGTGCAGTGCGCTGGTATGATACAATCCACCGCAGTTACAAGCGATAAACCAGGTATACCGATATATCGTACGTAGATGGATGGGTAGGATCCCTCATTTCGAGTTCTTAGATTGGATGGTGGGCCAAATTCACTATAAAGATAGCCACGTTGCTACCCAGCAGTAGCTAGGAGCCCCCACGATGCCGATTGGTGACATAGTCGCCTGTATCGAGTTTGCCACACCGTAAAATAGCACAGCGTCAAAGTGTCACGGCAGTACCAGCAGCGTGATGTGTCATTTTCGGATGCACCGTAGTAGATGATCGGCACATACATGTATTTACAAAGGAACAGTTCAGACCAGAATCTCGGGAAACGGGCCACCTTAAACCGTCGAACGAGGATCACGAGTCGCCGGGTTTGCTTCTTGTAAGAGAGGGTGTTCTTATTGGGGTGTTTCTCGAATTAACGCAACCGTGCTCCATGCACGCTTTGTCACGTGTTCCTCGCTATTTCTTCACTCCATTGCCTTTTCCTGGAGGCGATTGATAACTTAAACATGTAGTATAACTGCCCTTGAGCACCATTATTTCATCAGATCCGCGGAGCCTGCAGGTTGTACAAGCGGCAAGCTGACCCCGACTGAAAATGCCTACACCTTTGCTTGATATGCTGTCTGAAGCAACTCCAACTCAGCAGGTCTACGTATCACGCCACACAGGCATTGTAACACGCATAGGTGATGAGCCTCGATTTATCAAAACACGGGTCTTGCGGGACATCTAGGATACGAGTACTTCAGAGGACCCCGAGCTGCTGCTTTTTCCGCTCTACAGAGCTGGAATCACCTGGACCTTCTGGCTCTTGGCGAACGATAAGATAAGTTACCAGGCACGTTTGGTGCGAACACGGGGCTACCACGATCTCAGCTATAGCTGGAAGAAGCTGCAGCTATAAATTCGTCAGCCTGGTTCAAGTATTCTGTTCTTGCACGGAACGGGCGGCCGCAATGAGTACATACTCTCGCTCAATTAATTTATTCGAGCTGGCAGCTTGTTCGACACCGCTACTCCCGACGTGGTGCTGCTGCTGGTTCTGGAGTTAGAACGGCTGCATGTACGTACGAGAGGATCTGCTCGTGCAACTACGCTGAACTCGACAAGGGCGACGTTTGGCCACACGGTGGTACTATACACGGTTAGTCTAACGGGATAGCACTCGACCAGCCGACTTCGATGCGGACTAGGATCATTGAGATCGTGAAGGGGCGCGTGTCAACACCATGCGCACTACTTACAGGCACCGCCCGGCATCAACGCCAAGAGCTACCTCATGACGTAAATTTGCAACCGGAACTCGAAGATTCGCGGAATCATTGCAAAAAAAGTGAACTTGAGCTCGCTATAATAGACACGGCACCTTCTGGAATCGTTACAACAGTTAGTTGTGTTCCCTTGGACCGGCAGGCCTACCGAGGCACCACAACAACAAGAAAAAAATGCTTTCATGAGAGTTATTCGTCGGGATTATTTAGCCGCAGAGTATGATTCATTGGGATTGCCAGCGGAGAACGTTTGTTGTAATTTCCATATCATCTATCGCTTTGAGCTTCTGGAACTACGCTCCTGGGATCGTTAAAAAGTATCGCCAACCACTAGACTAGAGCTGCTGGGGTCGCTAAACATCATTTTCATGGTTAGCACTGCCGGAAAATGATCCTCGGGTTGCTGGGGCATCGTCGTCTGGGACTAGACGAAGCGCTTCACTTCTGGGGCCGCTGAAAACCAACATCTGGGTCGCTTGGAGAGACGACTGCATCGCCCAAGGTGGAACTCGTTTAACGCAACTTTAGGTGTATTCGCACCGTAGTACGCAGCAACACGTGTCGTTTTAGTGCGGGGTAGCGGCAGAAACGTTGTTCGGCTATTGGTCTAGACTATAGTATTTGTGCAACATTTGTTTATCGGGTGTTTATTAATAGTAGCCACACGACACCTTAGTACGGGACGGCTGGGGATGTGGTCGGCCACGACAGTAAGCCGGTTGCTTACTTTTGATTTTACATCCAAGATACCGATCACTGAAATATTGCATTAGTCTTTATTTTTTAGTCTTTGGTTGCTCGTTATTGAGCATATGCACTTGGTGGCGTGCATTCCGAATGTACGTTTCCAAAATATTCACCTTGTCTACGAAGTACGCGGCATGTCTGTATAGTGATGTATAGTGAAACCCACGCGGGTTCCAACGTTCTGTGTATTGGGCTGTTCAGGTTTTACACTATTATAGTCCATGCTTCAAATCTGCCATGATAACAAGAAGCCTTTTCTTTGCCAGGGTACCTTGTATACGTCTTAGGATTCGTGTTGTAGATGGATGAATCGTCCTTCGAAGCAACGCACAGGAACGGTTGGTGTTGATTTTGACTCAGCCAAGGCGTCGTGAACCTTTGCAGCGACATAGCGATTGATTCACTTCGTAAACACGAAGATAAGTGGGTCAAACGCATTGAAGAATAAAGTTACCGGCGTTAGAGCGCTTTGAGAAGACAACGTGCGGTCATAGGTTAACGTCATTTGCAGTAGGTATCGAGCACAGGTCCGGCTTGATAGTTGGATGTATCTAGTTTTGCTACATCGCCTCCGTCGAAGGGTCGTGTTCAAGATAATTCCCTTGCCACCAATAGCTCAGCAGTCGCCAGCAGCCTCTCAAATCGCTGATCAGTAACGCAGTCGCCCGTAGCGAGTAGGAGAAAGGGGCACAAGGTGTTGTGGCAATATCATACCAGCAGTGAGGTACGCCATATATATTCCGATTTTTTTGCAGGTAGTTTGTCACAATCAGATGCCTTTCGCAAATGAAAAATTCAAAGTTAGAGCTGCGGGAAAATCGAATCCAAAGCCGAGGAACGAGGGCCACGAGGCGTCAGATTTGCTGCATGTCGACTTTCCGTGTGTTCTATCGTTTCATTTTTTGTTTCGAGCTGACACAAACGTGCTCCACCCACACTCTTTCGCGGCCATCTTCTCTTCGAGGCCCGACGACAAGTGACACAGTTGGTGTTAAGGCATCATCATTTCACCAGATCTGCAAAGGTTGCGGTTCAGCCTACAAGCTGCCCCCCCCCCCAAGATGACACAGATAAACTCCACTTCGTAAACTGCCTGGGAGAAACTCAGCTGGTAAACTTATCACGACACCCTTACGGCACATATCGCCAATAGTTTTTTGAGGCTCTCTGCGTCACACTTGTCAGAACATAAAAAATACTAATTGTGTGGGTTGGTATGTTGTACGTTCGTTCTGTGAGAACTTTGCGTGATTCCTATGCCCCAAACGTGCTCGGAACTGTCTCGGAGACCTGCCGGTTGGATATGTCTACGTTCAGCGGACTCGCGTGCTTATTTACGTTTCACGACCGAAATCTAATAACAACTCGAAATGGGGACGTCTCGTCCAACGACGAGGCATTATAAGATTTCTCTCAAAAGAAACACAAGGAAGTTACACCCTAAACGGCCTTGTGGGTGTTCGGCCGCGGTCACTCGTTTGTTCCTTTTCTCTCCTCCCCCCCCCCCCCCCCCCGAATTATAAAACTAATAGCGAGACGTGAGAAAGTTGAAATGGCAACATATAATAAAGAATGTGCCAAAAAAGATGTTGCCAGCCATGGTAGATAGTCTAATGCTATAGTCTATGGGATAAAATATGGAAAGATATCATAGGGAAAACTAAAATGAGGTACTGTCTACAGAGAAGTCTGGCGGGTACAAGACAGAAGCAAAAGAATAGAAGAAAGGGAAGGCAAGCGCTAAGAAATAAGGTGAAAGAAGAGAAGCACTTAGACATAGACTATACGGGGGGTTGAGGGAATATATTGGAATGTAAACGTATCTGCACGGCCCAATGGACTGCGCGAAAAAGCTGAAGCTGCGATTTCGTGTAGGGGACCTGGAACTACCAGAAAGACGAAAGAGATATACCAGTAGTCGGGAGGAGGAGGAAGTAGCTGCAAATACGTGCCCATGTGGCAGGGTATGATTCACATAGTAGGAGAATGTGAATTACACAAGGAGGAATGAGATGCTTTAGAGGAGATGAGGAATTTAGACGTTTGTAACATGAACAAGTTTGGTAGACTAACAAAATATCGAGAAAACGATGGCTATCCTAGGAGGTCGATGGTGGCCGCAGACGGCGAAGCAGGACGGTCATAGGATAAGCAACCAGTTTCTGTGTAGCATATGGAAGAAAAGTAATGAGCGCCCAAATGTTGGAGGTGTCTCTATTAGGTGTAGGAATGAACGGTGCCTCCGTCTCGAAAGGGATGCGTGGTCAATGGTCAAATGACTAAGGCAAGCAACAAATGAGTACGCCCCCTTCCCCCCGGCATTCCCCCCCCTCGCGCTGCTGCTGTTGCTGCTGCGCTACACTGGGACCGGTGGCGGTTGACAACTACACAGTAAAACACGCCTTTCACTGTGCCAGCTAGGCCTCAATAGCATCGCCGTTGTTTTTTCTCGTTTTACGTTTTGCCGGCTTCCAAAATGGTGGTCGAGTTGGATCACGTCGTGCGGAGTGGAGAACCGTAACTCCACGCAAGGAGGGGGATATCACGTAGTGTGCATATGGTAAGGCACCCAAGAGCAAGTTGTATAGTGCCCACATTTTCGTCTCTGACGGTCGTCACACAACAAAACAAAACCATTAATTCGTAGCTGTCATCGGTATGCAAGAAAGTACCCACTATCTTCAACGTGCGCGGAAGCCCACCTCACCAGTGGCTCTTAGCAGGATGCAGCTCTCCCTTCATCCAACTCGCCTAGCAATTCGCAGCGCTTCGTCGGGTGGCTTCGCTCTTGGTGCAAGCAATATCTGCCTGGTCAATGAAAACCGTAGGTTTACGCTCCATCGCGGCATTGTAGGGTAGGAATGCGAGGGTCAATCGTCACTCAACTCTACACGGTTGTGCATAAAATGATGTTACACCCCCATCCCCCCTCATGGTGCTTCCCTTCATGTAGGTATGGCATCAGACAAAAAACGGTACAACCCCCCCATAAAGTTGCCTAAAAGGGCGACAATACTTGTCACCCCCACGGGATCGTCCACGTGCTCCGTTAACCCCTTTACAACTGGAAACCCGTTTTTGGGGACAACATTACTTGGATTTAGTATAGGGAGGTGCTCGGGGGCTCTAAAGGGGTTAAACCGACTCTCGCCGACACGCGTGCCGCTGGGCTGTACAGAGAGGGCGATGGTAAACATGTGAAAGAGTATAGCACAAACGAAGCGCACAACTTGGGATCGGGCCGTTGGATTGATGCCGACCAACACCCGTGTCTCGAGATATTTTCCGTTCGTAAAACCTATGTCCCCCGTTGTGTCAGCTGTTTCGGGGATGACGGATACGGTAGGGCGGTGGGTCACGTTTAGGACCTCTACTGTCAGAGGCCCGAAGCCACGCATGCGAGTGACTTCGTATGATGGCTACCCCCGCATTTATTTACAATCTTAGGCATTTGTGACCGCGGTCCCTGCAGCAGAGTAGCAGGTTGATATCATCCCTACTAACTTTAAGATGGTGGGTTCAAGTCTCACGGAGTGCACAGTTGCGCTGGTAGGGACTTGTTCTCGCGCGAACATCGATTAGCGGAAAGCGTGAGAGCGTGAGGGAGCAAACGTTCGACGAAATCGAGACTGAGCGCTAAAAGCTGAAAATTGATAAATCGCTCAACCCTAAGCGCGTTAAAATTGAAATGCAGGGGGAAGGGAAGACACCTGTGACCACGACTTGTCCAGAAGGTCGATGAGCGTGAATATAGCATCTTAACAGTTTAGATGGAGAGTAAAAGTGAGGGGGGGCTAAACTATGTTGGGTTTGGTGTCGCGATATATGCACTGCCGCCACAGGGGGGCGGGGGGGGGGGGGCGCAGATCGGCTCGCTCGAGTGATGAAAAATCGGTTGTGAAATGGCGGTAGGTATGCCCCCCCTACTGTAGTCTTTGGGGGATGGTACTGCCTGTTTGCATCATTACGCCCTATATATATTGTGTGGCTGATTCGCTACGATAGCCCCCCCCCCAAAAAAAAACGCGATTTTTTCTTTAACGAAACGTTTATTGGCTGCTCGACATGCGTAAGGTTGCTATTAAATCAAGGTCTCCATATGTATTTTCTGGCTGCTCGACATGCGTAAGGTTGCTATTAAATCAAGGTCTCCATATATATTTTCTTGTTCGCAATGGACTATCGACCTCGGGGTGGCAAGGGCATCGTATTTCAGGAGGTACGACCTGAAGTTGATTTAAACACCGTTTTTTACGCTAAAAAAACGTTGGGGGGGGGGGGGGGTATCGTAGAATGACTCGTGTGTCGTGTTCAGCTTTTCCTATGCTCGTTGATGTTCGTGGGAGTGTATGTTCCATCTCGCGCTTTCCGACTTTCGTCGACCGAACAAGACTCGGGAAAATGATCCGCGTAATCAACACACCAGCCGAGAAATTCGAACCCTGGAGCAACACCAGCTATGCCGCAATCTTCCACTTGATACAATAGGCACTATTTTCATACACAGCGTATGTAGTACGATTGTGCGCGGGGAAAAAATCAGCAACATCTATGGTCTGTACATCGCACACGCCTTGGGGAGAACTCGCTCGCTCGCAGACGCATGCGACCACAGCATGAGTGTGTACCAAAGCGTCCTGAGCCTCCTCGCTTGAATCACACCCGTGAGATAGAATTTGATAGAACACGTACGCCCAACCCGACCAAGATTTTGGCTCACGTGCCCCATTATGCCCCGCCCCCCCCCTTCCACCCCGCATTCTTGCTTTGTGTCTCGCGCGTCGTACTCGGTCTTTTCGCGCAGCTCTTGATATTTTTGGTCTTCTACGCCTTGTTCATGTTCTTTTCTCGGTGATCGTAAGAATCGGCGATGGGCACAGTGGGCAGGGGTGGGGGGGAGGGGGGGGGGCGGCAACGGTGCGGACACCAGCATCGACGGCCGCGGCAGGCAGATGGAATAAAGCAATGACTGATTCCCAGTCGATGAGGAATACTGTATACAACTCGGAATGATGGAGATGTGGAACCAATGGCTGCGGCTAATGATGCTGCTGGCGGCAATTGGGGGATTTTGATATTTTGCGTTGTGTGCCTGAAATTGCTGTGCTTTATGTTTACTCATCCGGTCTCCCGTGTTTTGTGGTTGTCGATTCTGTTGATTTTTGTACCCAGTACTTTATACGAGGAACACTCTGGCGCGTATTTCTATGTACGATGTGTGCAGCATATCTTTTGTCGGGTCGCTTATGAGCAAAGGGCTCCTGTCTGTCGGAAGGAAGGGTAATCGGCCCGGCCCTCTTGGTCGTAGGGGATCGTTCTGTAGGAAGACAACCCAAGCATACGCCCGCTTTGAGCTCGACCAGATGGTGTGTGGGTACTGCACACACATGTAATATGCGAGACTGCTCGTTAAGTCGATCGCACTAGGTCTACGTGCAGATTTATTTATTTTTGGTGTTGTGTATGCGCGGTACCACATTACCAAGAAAAAACTCCATAGTGGTGCAAGCCGGCTAAATACCTGGTGAAAAAAATGCTGCGATCCTTACATGCCCCGCCAAAAGACAGAGAGTAGGGGTTCGGGCCACGGCAGTAATTGATGCTTGTGGTGAGGCTCTTACAGACGTTGATCAGGAAGAGGGACCTCTCCCTGAACTATCAATGTACTCCATAGACATCACCAAAGTACAAGTCTTCGTCGGCCGAACCCCCCAGTGACGCGTGCCGCGATATCGGTAGCTCTTTTTTCGCTGGACCGTTTTCTGATTGACGTGGCACCTTGAGCCAAAATCGTCGAAATTTTACTCGTTTTTGCCCGGTGCCTGTGTTCGTTGTAGAACGTAGGCTGTTGGAATCTTCAGTTTGGTAGCACTTTTTTGCTTTCCCTTGTCGGCTTTTTGGGGAGGGGAGTACCTCTGCTAGAGAACTCGTCGAGTGAGGAAGATCCCGTCGGAGACGAATTGGTGCACCTTGTGTCCTGCAACCTGGGTGAGCCCCCTTGGCGTACCTTAAGGAAGAGGGCCAAGTCTCTCGGCCAATTCCACGACGGCCGCCAAGCATACGAGTGGCTACACGATATCGAGCCAGAGAGTACTATGTGTTGGACGTGAAACAGCGCATTCCATAACGGCGAATTCTCGCGCCACTGACGTCCAGTGTTCTATTGATTTAAGCTGTTTATGAGTGGAACATCGCTGCAGTTTGGACCCAGTCTGTATCAGCAACGTGATTCAACTCCAGCGCCAAAAGCCAGAACGAGGGAGGGGGGGACAGGCGGCGAAATTTTACGCGCCCGCAATTGTCGAGGTGCAGGACAAGGATTTGGGGACGTTGTTTAGATTTTCGTTCGCCTCTTTTCAAGTGTTCAAGTTTTCGCTACGGGGGTGTATCGACAAGATGTTGCCTCTGACACACCAGGTGGTGTAGATAGAATACCAGGCCCTTTGAAAGCTGCTGCCTGTTGTGTCTCCTTATTATGTTCTTGCTTTCCGCAGCATGTTAGAGCTGCAGTGGAAAAAGGGGGGGTGGGAACAAAACCAAAAAGGTTAAGAAGTGACAAAACAATTGTTTCGGAACTGCTCGGTCGGTTGACTGAATTCTTGTGCACAACGGTGTGATTGCACACGGTAACACTTGCTGGAAGCATACCCGCACACCCTCTTATCCGGGGATCGATGATTGATCTCGAGCGACAGATCTCTAAACGACGTACCACGTGAGTACCGACCTTTGGTGTTGGTACTGTACAACGATATTCGAGGAGATCGCTGTCAGAGGGGCGTGTTGCTGTACATGAAAAAATTTTAAGGGGCCCTGGTTAACTGCGTTTTGGGCTCCCCCCCCCCCCCCCCAATCACGAGAATGTATCCCCATCTTTGGGCTACTGAAGACGCCGATCTCTTGTTCAGCGATAACCGTGCTGCTTACCAAGAGACACAACAGGTCTAAGACCGCATTTCTTCAGCCCAATATATCGTAAAATTTGCCATGTTCCAAGACTCTTCACGCTTGGCCATGTGCCACCCCGCGCATTCTTTAAGGTTGGCGGATTGTTTGAGAAAGGATGAACGTGCGCTATATGTTCTCGGAGGTGTCAACCTCATAGATGGGTCGGGAAAAGAAAACAAAAATGACGGATAAACGCCGCCATGGTGGTATTTATATCGGAGGGTATGCATGCGGACAAAATACCTTAATTTTGTATGTCATTTTACAGCACTGTTGCCCAATAACTGATTTGTGCGAGCTTTGAGAAGCGAGACTTTACTCATCAGTGCTTTCCAACCCGCCGTGCTACAACACGCGTATGTATCTGGAATCGACCGCACAAAAAGTGGAGTCAGCCACTGCACGACTAGCCGCGAGATAGCCAAGCTTAACTCCGCAACAATTGGTGACTAGTCTACGTCCCCTGTGCCACATATAATGGCTTAGGCCTGGTTGTGATCGAATGCACGCCAATGGAAAAATCTTCCTTATATTTTCGCTCCGAACATGACTAGCTTGTCCGAATAAAGATGCATCTAGTGACTGATTTTGGGTGGCGCGACAGCGTGAAGCATCCAGTGAGTGAACGGAACGCCAACGAACACGCAATATGTTGTGGTCTACTCTATTGACGGAAACGCCGTCTAACCAGTTTGGCATCGGGGATTCCGATCCCAGTTCGGCGTATGCTGGGTTCAATTGGCATCCCAGATCCTCCGTACCAAATATATGCTAAATATTGATTATTTTTTACATCATTTGTCGCACGCTTCTTCGTGACCTATGGGTCTCCCGCGGCTTTTCCCCTAGGTGACCCATGGGAGACCCACGGAATACCCACGGGAGGTCGATTGGCCGCCAATGGGAGCCTATACCATACCCGTGGCTGTCCATGGGAAACTAATGATCGGAGGCCATGGGAGACCAACGGAAGTCCATGGGAGCCCATTAAAGGCCTATGGGCGCCCACGAGAGACTCATGGACTCTCGTGAGCGCCCAAGGGAGCCCGTGGGAGACCCGTGGACGCCGGTGGGAGGACCCATGGATGCCTATGAAAAGCGGTGGGAGACCAATGGACGCCCACGGGAGAGCCACGGAAGCCCACGGGAGCCTTTTACAGACCCACGGGAGTCCATGGACGCCCACGGGAGACTCATGGACGCTCATGGGAGCCCATGAACACCCATGGAAGCCCATGGGAGGTAACAGGAGACCCATGAGCACCCACGGGAGACCTAATCGTGCTGGAGCCCACGGGGGATCCATGGGCATCCCACGGGAGCCCATGGAAGCCCACGAATGCCCATCGACGCCCATACGAGACCCGTGGATACCACGGGAGACCAATGGAAGCCCACGAGAGCCCATGACAGAGCCACGGGAGCTCATGGACGTCTACGGCAGACCCATGGACGCCCATGAGCGCCCGACGGAGACCCGTGGGAGCCCATGCAAGCCAACGTACGCCCATGGGAGACCCACGGAAACCACGGGAAGCCCATGGGAGACAGACGGGCGTCCATGGACGCTCATGGGAGGCCCATAGACGCCAATGGGAGACCCATGGACCCCAATGGTAGCCCGTGAAGGCCCATGGGATCCCACTATTAATAGAGCTAACGAGAGACCCCCGTGGGTGCCCGCAGGAGACCAAACCGCTCAAGAGCTGACGGGAGATCCATGGGCATTCCATGAGAGCCCATGGAAGCCCACGAATTCCCGTGGATGCGCATACGAGACCGATGGATGCCAATGGGATTACGATTGAAGCCCACGAGAGCCCATGGGAGACCCACGGGAGCCCATAGACATCGACGGGAGACCCATGCACGTCGACGGGAGACCCATGCACGTCGACGGGAGACCCATGGACTCCCATGAGCGCTCAAGATAGACCCATGGATGCCCATGGGAGCATATGGGAGCACATGGGAGCACATGGGAGCACATGGACGCCCATTGGTTCCCACGGACGCCCATGAACGCTCAGTGGAGACCCATGGAAGCCCCCCGGGGCCCATGGTTTGGAGTGCATGGACCCCACGAGAAATCTATGAACCGTACTGGGAACCCCAAAGATACCCATGGGCACCCATGGAATCCCACGGGAGGCCCTTGCGCGGCGGTGAGAGCCCACGAGAGACCCATGGACGTCCATGGGAGCCCACGGGAGACCCATGGACGCCCATTGGAAGCTCACGAGAGACCCATGGACGCCCATTGGAGCCCACGAGAGGCCCATGGAAGTTCGCGGGAGACACATGGGCGCTCATGGGAGCCCACAGGAGACCTGTGGACGCCAGCCCGCGGAAGTCTCATGAAGGCCGGTGGGAGCTCATGAGAGACCCATGGAATCCCGCATCAGACCGATGGACGGCTATGGGAGGCCTTTGGAATTCCACCGAAGTTAATGGCAGCCCACGATAAACCCATGGGCGAACCGCAAAAGATCCACAAGCGACCCTTTGGCTCCCATGGGTTTCCATAGGTCTCCCATGGGCGTCCATGGGCGTCCATGGGCTTCCATGGGTCGCGCATGGGTGGCCCATGAACGTTCCACTAGTCTATCGCCCATGGCCCCCCGTAGGTTTCTGATGGGCCTCCGTGGACTTTCCTGGAATGCCATGGGTCTCCCATTGGCGTTGCGTGGGCATCCATGTGTCGCACGTGGGTCTCCCACGGGCTTCCATGGGTCTTCTATAGGCGTCAATGGGCGTCCATGGGTCACCCATGGGTGATCCATGGGTCTCCTATGGGCTCATATGGGTCTTCATACGCGCCCATGGGCCTGCGTGGGCGTCCATGGGCTGCCATGGATCCAATGGATACCCCATGAATCTCCCATGGGTCTCCACCCATGGGTTCCCATGGAACTCCCATAAGCTTTACAATGGACTTCTTTGGAATCCCATCGGTCTCCCACGGGCGTACATTGGTGTACATGGGCCACCCATGGGTCACCCACATGGGTTACCTTGGCCGACCCATGGGCGTCCATCGGTCTCACATGGGCGCTTATGGGTCTCCGGTGAGCGCTCATGGATCTCTGGTGGGCTCCCATTGGTCTCTCATGGAAGCCCAGGGGCGTCCATGGGATTCTGTTGGTCTCCCATTGACGTTCCATGCGTCCACCATCATAGGCTTTCATGGGTTTCCCATGGGCTCCCATGAACTTCCGTGCCACCCCACGGGTCTCCCCTGGGTCTCCCATGGGTCGCCCATGGGTTGCCCGTGGGTTGCACATATATTACCGTGGCCAGCGCATGGGCTTCTATGGGGCCCCCGTGGGGCTCTCATGGGACTCTCATGGGGCTCCATGGGGGATCCGAAAGAATGCGCAAAACATCCTCCCCGAAAAATGCCAACAATAATGTACATCACCCGAATATGCAGTCTTCTACATTTGTTGTATATCATCATGCGCTCGTTTTGAGATGTGAAATCTAGTCGTCGTAGCTCTCACCATCGACAGTCACATGGCATGCGAGAGTCAATCGTTAGGGAACCGATATTAGTCGTAGCAATGTCGAGACTACAGCTGCGATTAGCCGCTCGTAAGACAAAGCGGGAAAGGCAGGACAACTGCTGTTGCGACTGGGCGTTCTAGGGCAACCTTGGCTGAGGTGTGTTGGGTCTCGACTACTCCATACCCTCCTCCTCTTCGGTGCTTCTCCTGCTGGCTTTCGTATATATGTGTGCTGCAGTCTATGCCACGTCCACCCACACCATGTCTCCGCGTTGTACATCGCTTGCCTAACAAGAGGCTGTAGATTATCCTCTCCCACATTGGGAGTGTCGAACCCACTAGCGCTGGTGCTGAACGCCTCACATGTCCGTGTGAAAATCACGAATGAAAGCCCGACTTGGCAGCACACCCAAAGGAAACTGCCGGTTGTTTTGGGACGAGATGCTGCAGAGCCGCCAGCTCAAATCAATGCTATTAAACTAGGGCATTGGGCAGTTGGCTTGCATAATGCACATCTATCTGGTCACAAGCGCTGGAAATGCGAAATCGTACCGGTAGTTGTTTCACATCACCCAAAATTGATTTCCATCCAGGAGACCCCGGGCTGAACCTGGGACAATAGACTCAAAAGAAAAACGCACAGTGTCCCCCTACAGCTGCCATATGGTCCTCACTGCATGCAAGCCAGGGCCTGCACCCGGCACAGGCGGCTGATGAGCATGGGCCCTGCAGAATGGAATAAATACGTAAGAAAAGACGGCAACAGCATCGACCACAGCGGAACCCTTTCGGACTGCCACCTGCACCTTTAACCTGTTCGGTGCTGCTGCTGTCAAAGCTGAAAAAACAACGTTTAGCAAAAAATATTTATTGTATCAGCAGGAAACATAAAAACGCAAGACTCATGAGCAAAACCCTGGTGGTAAGCATGGCTAAACTGTTATACCAGTCTACAGTCCACAAGACATTTTAAAGCATGCCTTCGTTCATTGTATCACCAGGGTGGCCCCTGGGTGTCAAAACTCTGCATTTACGTTCCTTCCTTGTAGGAAAAAAGGAACGGTGTGATACCATTTTCATACTTTAGACAACAGCAGCAGCATTACACACGATACGTGACGCGAGCTGCGACACAGATGCACCACTTTTCTTCTGCTGATGTCCCTCACTTTCGGAGCTTCAAATCTCTCCAAAAAACTGATTTTACATTTTCTTTTAACTGCTACCCGATGAAAAATGCCAAGGCCTTGGAATACAACGAGAATCATGGAGAAAAAAAAATGGCCCATTATTTTTTTGTTTTCCGACGATTTTGGGTTAAGGAGAGCCCCATCGTTCAGAAGCCATGTCAGACGAAAAGTGCTACCTCCATCGTAGCACGAGTCAGGTACAACCTCCTAATGTTTGCGGGGGCTGTTTATTCAACACCAATAGCTCACACAAACAAACTGGCCTTGATAAAAAGCCCGACGAGCAAGCCCATGGCCTAGGTATTGTGGAACACAACCGACCTTTTCACGATATTGCGCACATGCTACGGCAGCGTCGCACCCCCTTTTCTCCCTCGTCTGCGTCGCCTTGGTGGCTCTAAATACGTCACCCAAAAACACGATTCTAATGGGAAAAATATCAATGTGCCACCCGACGAACAAACGCCCATGGCCTAGTAATAGGTATACAAAACGAAAATAATTCTTGCAAATACAAGATTGTGATGTTCCAACGACTTTGGGTTTATAAGGAGACCCTTCATTCTGAAAATATTTCAGCCAAAAAAATGCTACCTGTATCGTATCACGCATCATTGGGTAGTTTGTTAGTCCATGCAGGAGCCCCTGCAGAGCAGAAATAGCACCTGCTACAGCCGAAAAGTGCTACTTCTATTGCAGCACGCATCGCCCGGGGAAGCCGTGGACAGCCGGGGTGTGGGCGTCGTAAAACACCGTTAAACAAAAACATGACGGGTGGACGGCCGCCGGTTAGCAACACAACGGATTACCCAACAAGCGGCCGTCTCGCAAGTAGTGCAGCAACCACAGCAGCTACCGTAGTGCGCAAAATCGACGACGACGCAATCGTTGGGTCGTGGTTTACCGGTATCTAAAGCGGCGCAGCACATTTGCGTCGCGTACTGACCCGCATATTGACCCGTATAGTTTCCTGTATTCTTCGCCGCCCACGAAACCGCAAAATGGCTCGACGCCAATTGACCAGAATCCTATTTAAGCGACACCTATTCACCCGACGCCTGCGGACCCAACACCCGTTGGCCTTTGGCCTGGTGCCTATTGATCGAACGCACATGGACGTGCAACCTTTCGGCTCGCCGCCTTCCGTGCATCCTGCACCGTTTCCAGCATAGACAGGATAAGCTCCACCTGGCCCTCCGGTCTGTTGTAATCGTCGTCGCAGCCGCATTATTATTGGCCGGTATATTGCGCCGCCTATGGACTTGCCTATCGATGCTCAGCCTATGCCTTCCGTGCCTCCCGCGCCGTTCGCAGCATGGATAGGATTAGTTCTCTTGGTCCCTCTGGTCTTGCGTCGTCGTCGCTTTCTTCCGCTAAGCTCTGGTAATCTTCTTCTTCCGCGTCTGTTTCGGGTACGAACACCGAGTCAAAGCTGTCCCCTGGAAGCTCGTTCGAGTTCGTAAGATTGTTGGGATCCGCCCCGGCTGCTAGGAGGAAGCTATGATACAAGAGGTGGTTGAGCGGCGGACGAGGCAGCGATGGGAGGGCGACAGGAAAAAAATGGGGTGGGAGGGAGATAGGGGAGGGGGGGCGGAGGGCGGAGGGGGGGGGGGGAGATTAATGGTTAGCGAGCAATATGAAGGGTCTTTTCGGTATCTAACCCGGTTGTTAGGAGGAATTTTCCAAGGAGGCGCGGTCGGGCGTCACAAGATTCAAGGGGGGGAGGAGGCGGAACATACAAAACGGGTGGCGGGGCGGTGATGGCCGATAAGGGACGGTCGGTGTCGGACGAGGCGGGGGTGGATGTATGTAACAGAAAAGGGGGGGCGGGGAGGATGCTGACGGTCGGCGAGCGACATCAAGGGGGGATAGAGGGGGGGTTTCGACAAAAATAAAAGAGGGGCTTCGATTGTCCACGACTTGTACCAGGAGAGTTGGAGGAGGAGGGGTGTCGGATGGGGGGAGGGCGGTCCCCGATGTCAACGGGGTCAGAGGAAGGGTGACGACGAAAAGAGGGGGGGTGACGGTCAGTGAGCGACGTCAAGGGGGCTAGAGGGGGCGTTCTGATGACAGCTAGCGATGCCAAGGGAGTTAGAGGAGGCTCTTAAACGACAGCAACCTACCTCGTGGAGAGTGTTCGGCACTATGTCCCACCCACATGAGTTTCGTGGTGGGGCATGGACGCCACTGACCTGTCTTACTGCTACTCGAACGATGCGGTTATCGGTAATGGGATGACCTACTATATATCTTGAGGTGGTGTGTTGTCAGAATGTCAATCACCCCGCTGGAAACATGCCTGCTATGGTATGTTTGGTTCTGGGTTTATTTCGATGTTATACGCCCGC